>JAATLQ010034149.1:0-21204 GCA_013421005.1 Heliconius erato x Heliconius himera
GGGGGGGAGGCCACAAGCGTGAGACTCTAAACGCGAAGTAAGTTTGATTCACACTTGAGGAAATGAAATAATTAGTATTTTAATATCTTCACTCTGGTAACGGGGCAAAGCGCGGCGTTGAGTTTCTCCACTCAACACGCAATGCTTCCAGAATGTGGCGGAAAGTAGGAAAGTGTATTGATGGGAACGGGGTGTCTTCAACAAACCCACAAAATCTGACGACGCCTTTACAGGCACACGCTTTTGCCCCTTTGCTACAACTAGCCTGACGGCTATATTTTTTCATCTATCAGTACATTTTGAACCTAGATCTGCCGATCACAATCAAATAAATGACAACTGTGTCTAAATGGCCTCACTTTTCTCTTGTAATGCGGTCATAAATTTCAGGTTTAAATAGAAATTATTAAACATTTTCGACGATAAATTGTTGTTGGTTAAAAGTAATGTCATTATTGTATATTAAAGGGCTCTTAGTGAGAAATATCAGTTTCGCTATTAGATTTAGAATTCTGCATTACAATAACCGTTATAATTTTTCATTTTAGACACTGATGTGGTTGTGGCAGCGTCTGACTTTAAGCGTGATGGTTGTGAGTTCGATTTCCGCAATTTCTCTCTCATTTTGGAGACTTTCTATTTCTATATGTGGAAATAGAGAAATGGGAAAATTAACCCTTAAGTGCCATCATACCTTACCTTACTTCATACGGTCAAGAAAAAATATCTTCACGCTTTTTCATATATATATAACAGGATAGGCAGCGGAAAACTAGTGTTGACAGTCTCCATTTTTCACTCTCCATTCAATTTACGAGACCTTTCGAATCGAGTGGTTCTCTCTTACGGCTCACCTACCTTATGTACCACCATAGGTGCCCTAAGGAATCTTGCTATAAAGTTTCAGCGTTATACGCCGCATAATTTAAGTTGTGTGTTGTTTTTAAGTCACTCAGTAACGGAAGAGATTTATATATATAGAATAGTAATAATGTTGTTCGATCTCCACAAAAAACGTTAAATCCCATAAGACAGTCGTATCTGCGTGACATATTTATTGCTTTGCAAAATTGCATTTACTTCTTAATGTCCAATATTCCAGTTTGTATGTAAAAAATATATATTTTGTTACTTTTATTTCTTATTAGTAAAAAAACCATATTGACACATATATCTTAGAAATGTTACGTGTTGAGAAGCGGATCCTAACGCTGCACTTTATCGCGTTAGTTAGTTGTTTTTTGACACTTAAGTAATATCTCGAAAATTAAACGGAAAGTGAAGAACGAAGTATTTTAATAATCTCCTTTTTTGTTTTCTTCTGCCAGCTCAGCGCGAATTTATGCGGAATACAGCATTCCGTGAAGATAAAAAAAATTAAAACTTAAGCATTAAGAAACTGTATACCCATTACAGTATTACCTGATGAGTGGCGGAACTCAACGCCACGTTTTTACCTTGTTACCAGAGCGAGGAAAATGAAAATATAAAAAAAAATCCTAGCGGAAATCAAATCTGCAACAGTCGCGCTTTCGGTCACACGCTTGTGCCCCGGCGCCGACGACAACCTAATAAAAATCATCAGAAAAAAAACAGCTTCACGCTGTACAGTCAGGGCATGTATGAAGAGGTTGATGACAGTGGACGAGGCGAAAGAGGTATGTAGAGACCGTAGCGTTTGGCGCTCCGTTCTCTCTGACTACCGGGACGGGATAAAGCGTGAAGCTAAGTTAAGTTAAGTTTCACGCTGTATCCCGCACACAGCAGGGTAGGCAGAGGGAACATAGTGTTAAGACACTCTGTTCCCCACTTTCTGCCAATTTCTGGAGGTATTGCGTGTTGAGTGGCAGAACTCAACGACGCGCTTAACCTCGACACCAGAGCGAAGAAATGGAAATATAAATTTAAGTAAATATTTCATCTCTTCGAGTGGGGATCGAATCCACAACCACAACCGACTGGTTGTGGGTCCCACTTCGTGCCGCTGCGCCACGACTGGCCTCGTCATAAAAAATGTTAAATAATTAATAATGCCTATAGAAAACAAGTAATGATAAAAATAGTTCAGATTAATATATCTTTGTTAAGACAAGGAGCTTTAAGCTGTCCAATTGTTTAAACAGATTAAATTTGTATATTTTATATCGGTGAGAATGATACATTGCAATTGTATTTAAATTATTGTTTACCAGTTCGTGTTGTTTTTTTCTTCAGTTTTTAGTAAGAAGCAAAGATGTTTTCTGCTACAATAGAAGAACGGCGGAACTAAACGCCGTGATCTTATAGTATCTTTTTTTTAAACGTTTTTTAAAGTGTTAATCCACACTTAGGAAAGAAAATTACTTATTTAGAAAACGTATAAAAATTTGAACGAAAAATTTTAATTTAAAGAAGCGCCTGGTCGGTTTCCAGGAGGCGTGGGTTCGAGTCCCGCTACGTATAGTATCTTATTTAAAGTGTAAAACTATCTGTCGCCTAATTAATATTTTCTTTAAGAAGGATATCTGAACCCATAACTATTGTATAGTCATAAATATACTGTTCATATTTCATTTATTATCCTGGTATAAAAATGAAGGAAGAATTTGTAAATTCATTTACTGTTAATAAATGTATGCATTTTTAAATAATTTTCATTCTCTCAGATGATGAAAATATAGCTATAATATTATTCTTTTTTATATTAAAATAAGTACTCTTAAAATAGGCCAAATTTAACTTATTATTTATTAAAAATGAATATACAAAAAATGTTTGTGCATTCTTTATTTTTTAATAATTACTTAGAATTTTGTTTTTTTTTTTATATATATATTTTTTTATTTATTATTTTAATATTATAACAATACATATGTGTGTACTTACATGAAAAATCGTTGAAATAACCCGAAAAAAAAAACTTTGAAGTCCACAATTTAACTACTATCACTAACAAAAAATAAACTCCACAAACTAAAATCACTCAAAATAAAATAAAATATATTTAATATTTTATAAATATAAATTTATTAATATATAACACTATATAATATTAAAATTAATACAATTTACGTATACAAGTTGGGTTAGAGACGCAATAGCCGTCTGTATGCCGTCGACGCCGAAAGAGAACTGATGTGAGAGGTGAGATGACGCCTGGGTCTTTATATATAGATAATATAATATATTTTTATATTATATTGTACAATTATACATTATTAACAACTTATTTGTATTGTAAAGAAGAAGAAGATTAAATGATTTCTTGATTAAAGGCGTTTCGAACGTGTCCATTTCGCCAATTTATTTGTTTGGAAAAAACACGAAGGAAAGTGACCAGTAAAAAAAAGATAACTATACATGTAACTATAAGAAAACTATATGTAAATATAAGAGATCCTTTAATAATTGTAAATAAAAAAAATAAAAAATTATAGAGTAAACACGACAGTTGTGTGTTCACTTCTTACTTGGGGGGAGTGATTTATTTTTATTTCATGGCTCTGATAAAAAGATGATACTATGTTGAGTACCTACACCTAACACTATCACTAAAATTGAGTATCGATAGAGAGTAGGTTCCTTCTACCTATCCTGCTATATGCGGGATACAGCGTGAAGCTAAAAAAGACACTACAATATTTTCTTAAATATACACTATACATACATATGTACATATATAGATGAGATTTTAGAGAGGTTTTCATTTTATAATATTATAGAAAATTAAAACCAGCATGCAAAGAAATAGATAAGAGAATGATAAGGATCGACTTTAATAAGGAGAATGTTATCAATTCGGTTGGTATATGTTTTACAGGATTATAATACGATGTAGTTCGTAAAGGTTACATGCGTAAAAGTGATTAGTAAGTTTAAAGTTAATTATAAAATGATGATTTCATACAAGATAGTATATTTTGAAAAAAATATGGTCACTAAAACATTTTTTTTAACATCATGCCTTCCTACGTGACATGACCTGGCCGTGCCAAATGTTCGAGACATTGAATGAAATATAGCACCGCATTTTGCCTCATTTGGTAAAAAGAAAATATATATTCTAACAATAAATTCATTTAAATTATTATACTTTATAATAAATGCCACGGTTTACGCTTTTACGCTAAACTACTCAATCGATTACCATGAAACTTTAAACACATATTCACTAAAAACATATATATAAAGTACAGTTAAAGTGATAAAAAAACGAATATTTTAAGGATGTTTGTGCGACCACATTGAATCCACAATTTTATGCAGAAACCACAAAACACACACAAAACAGACACAACTAACGATAGTTTATTAGTTTAAACTCCATTATAGTTATGTTAATTTATGCATTGATAATAATATTTAATTACATGAAGCCAGTCGTGGCGCAAGCGTGTAAACGTGACAGATTGTGAGTTTGATTCTCTCCTGAAGAAGTTTAATATTTAGAATTTTTATTTTTTGGCTTTGGTGTCGAGACAAAACACTGCGTTGAGCCCCGCCACTCACCACGCAATACCTCTAGAATTGAGTGGAAAGTGGGGAGTGGAGAGTCATTAAGACACTCCTCCTAGTGGAGGATCCATCTGCTTATCCTGCTGGTACCATGCGGGATACGGCGTGAAGCTGTATATATTTAATTAGACTATTTGACGCTATATGATGAAGGTTTTCGTTCAACAGTGAACGTTAAAAAGCTGTAAAAAATTAAACTTAAATGTCATGTCATGTTTTTAATTTAGGCCCTGTTCAGTTACTTGCTTGTTTTTTTTCTCTCTACTTTATCTTCGTCTAAACGCCCCCGCTGTACGGGCGACTGATACATTGAGATAACTGGCTTAACCTTAAGTTATTTAGTTAATATATTTATATATTTTTTTTTAGCGACAGTTTGTATCTCGCACAAAACAGGTGCTTCTCTGCGTCACAACTGATCAGTTTGTATCTCGCACAAAATTCTGCTAGCATTGCGTTGTGAGTTGCGGAACTCAACGCCGCGCAAAAAAAGTGTGTGACTGTAAACGTGACGGTTGTGGGCTCGATTCCTACTCAGGGGAATGAATTATTATTAATTTTATTTATATTTTCATTTCTTCGCTATGGTAACAAGGCAAATGCAAATGCATGAGCGACCGTGAGCTCCGCGACTTAACAATTCAGTAAAAAGTGCGAAGTTGTGTTACTTAACACTAGGTTCCCTCTGCCTACCCCGCTACATTCAAGATACAGTGAAATAATAAGCTAGTGGCAAATCTTGAAGATTGAGGAATTTAAAATTTTTGGGGGTTCTAAAATAGAAAAATATATAAAAAAAACAAAGTGGGGTATTGAGCTTCCCCATTTAACACATTAAAATAAGCTTTGATTTTCCGAGCAATATAAATATATAAGTAAGTATAAATAATTATTAAATAAATTAAATATATTTTTTTATTGTTAAAATACAGTTCTAATTAATCAATAAACAAATATACATAAGTTGGTACAAGCGCATAAGATTCAACGTAGCTTGATAAGAACGTATGATAGATTTCCCATTTTATGAGAAAGACGCACGCACGTATATAAAAATATACAATTTTTCCTCACAAAATATGTTATTTCCTTTTCATTTGCCAAAATCACAATATGTAATTTCAATATATTTATCAGACATTATTATGAATTCTACAAAATACTTAAATCACAGCGTGGGTGTAAGCGTTCGACGTTAAATGAAAAGAATCAATCGTGGAATCACTGAACCTAGAAGTACGTGGAAAATACGTGACTTCCAAGAAATGAGCTTTATTTTATATTTTTACAGAGATTTTGCGTCTTGTTTCTGTACTAATTTATAATTTGTTTTTAAAATGTGGAAGCTTCACGCTGTATTTCACATGTAGCATGGAGGACATAGGGAACCTAGAGTTACGATAGTTCTGTTCCTCACTTTCTGATGAAATCGAGCCCACGATCTGTCGTATTTTTAGCCGTACACTTGTGCGCCTGTGTCTCGATTGACTTCGATTTATTTTTTTATATACTTGTCTTTTTAATTATATTTTCAAACAATGATAAGCGGCGGCAATCAACAATTAGCTTCACGCTGTATCCCGCACACAGCAGGGTAGGCAAAGGGAACCTAGTGTTAAGACACTCCGTTCCCCACTTTTTGTCGAATTCTGGAGACATTGCGTGTTGAATGGCAGAATTCATCGCCGCGCTTAACCTCGACACCAGAGCGAACAAATGGAAATATAAATTTAACTAAATATTTCATCTCCTCGAGTGGGGATCGAACCCACAACCAGTCGGTTTTACAGTCACACCTCGTGCCGCTACGCCACGACTGGCCTCTTATTTTTTACTTTTTTTTTTATTTTTTATTTTGCATTGTTCAAGACTCTTGAATTATATTAAAGCAATATTTAATGTATACCCTAGGATCTAGCTATCACGGGCTAATTTGAATCTGTGATCTACCAAGAACACAGTCTTATACGAGTAGTTTAGAAAATGTCAAGAACACTAATTGTCGTGGCGTTCGATTCCTGCTTCGTTTAAAGTTTTATACATTTTCTAATTTATTTTAATCCTTAGCTGATATCCAGTCCAGTCCAGTCAAGGCCAGTCGTGGCGCAGGGGCACAAGCATGTGGCTCCAAAGGCGATAGATTGTGACTCGATAAAATGAAATATTTACTATTTTCATTCCTTCGCTTAGACGCTAAATCAAAACGTAACGGCATTAGGTTCCGCCACTCAACACGTAATGAAAATAGGAAACGGAGTGTCTTAACACTAGGTTCCCTCTGCCTACCCGGAAACAGCATAAAGCTGAGAATACTAGATATAGACACTGGCCGAAATTAACGAACATTTTGGCGTTTAAATTAATTTCCTTTCGTGGGTGTTGGCCAAGTTCCGATGCTCGGAGCGTCAAATGAGCTGTAAAAAGTCCGCAATTTCATATCGATTTTCTTGTTATGAGAATTTCTAAATTGCACAGATGTACTTATTTGTTGTGAATGTTTCTATTATTATATTTTTACGAGACCGCTGAGTTTGTTTTATTTCTACAATTATTTCTTTATATTTGAGGCCAGTCGTGGCGCAGGAGCACAAAGTGTGACTGTAAATCGACTAGTTGTGGGTTCGATCCCCATTCGAGGAGATGAAATATTTACTTAAATTCATATTTCCATTTCTTCGCTCTGTTGTCGAGGCAAAGCGAGGCGTTGAGTTCTGCCACTCAACAAGCAATGCCTCCAGAATTCGGCAGAAAGTGGGGAACAGAGTGTCTTAACACTAGGTTCCTTCTGTCTACCCTGCTGTGTGCGGAATTTATTTCTTTATAACTTCGTAAACAAGTATTGGTCATTTTCGTTATATTTCATAAAACAAATTATACTTATAAAATTATATTTTATTAATCGATTTGGAGGAAAAATTTAAGAGCAGTGTGTTTTGACAGTATTTACCTTTTATAGTCTCTATTTCTCAGGAGGAGGAGGTTTTTTTTTCCTCTATCTGGCAACTAGTAAAAGCGCTGTTGAGTTCCGCCATACTTTTCTTTTTTCGAATTGAACAGCAAATAGCGAGCGGAGTGTCTTTTTTTTATTCTTCACACCTAAAACTCTCTTCTCCGTTTTTTGCGGAATACAGCATAAACTAAAAATATACGAGAACTCGTATAAAATATTATGAAAGAAATATAAAACTAGTTTACAATGGTTTTTCAATGACTATTGTTACTTTATTTTTAGACTAACTTCCTTTATACCTTTCATTCGTCTACAGAGCCACGCTTGGATGATGTATAACAAAATCCTATCTCACAGTAGTTTTATTGTATTACAGACAGACATGTCTTTTTGAGTGAAAATATTTCTAAATTGAACTAAAGTGCATGGTGCATTTTAGTTGTGGGTTCGATTCCTACTTGATTATAATTATATAATTTTTTTTTCTCTTATCATAAAGCGCGGCGTTAAGTTCCCCACTTAACACGTTATTAATCTTGGATTTATTACGTGTTTCTTTCTTTTTGCTTTACGCTGTATCTCGCTTATAAGCAGGTGGAACCTGGGAACATTCATTCGTCGATTAGACACTTCCGTTCCCCTTTTTTTGCCGAGATCTTGATGCTTGTTAAGTGGAAGAGATCACCGCCGCGCTTTGCTTCTTTCCCAGAGCGAAGAAATGAAAATATTAAATTTCATTTCCCAAGTGGGAATCAAACCCACAACTGTCGCATTTTACACACTTATGCTCAGACGGCCTTAAACTACTAGATTTTTATTCTGTAAAAGAAAAGGTATGTATTATTTTTTAATTACCCGATCTCATTTACCTCTAGAGATGATGAATGAACAATGAATTACGTAACGTTATTTTTAATCGAAACAGCTATTTTGTATGAAAATCTTGTGATAATTAATTATACATTATTAATGGCGCGGCGGTGAAATTTTATAAACTGGTAATGTTTCTTGGTTTTACTTTATTTTTACTGGAATCGAATCTAAACTGTAAAATTTTATGATTTTACTACGGACTAGCGACCCCCGTGCGGCTACGCCCGCTTGAAATATACGAATGGTTCAGTTACTGATTCATGAGGCAAGTTTCCCGCGGGACTTACAATACTGAACTTTTAAAGTTAAGGTTACGATTAACATACTTTAAAATATATCTCTAAATTTGTTAAGTTTTTTGAAAGCTTAGAACACGGAAGCCTTTAAAAAGTTAAAAAAGCTTCACGCTGTATCCCACACATAGCAGGGTAGGCAGAGGGAACCCGGGAACTTAGTCTGCCTGGCCTCTTATATATTGTACTAATGCTAAAACCCCACATACAACAAATTACAATTAGAATTGAATAATTAAAAAGCTATTTCTTTAAAGATTAAAAGATTAGAACGAAATAAGCAAAGAACACGTATATAATTCATTATTAATTTAACAAAAGGGAAGACTAATCATGAATATTTTAGAAGGTTCTTTTACTATGTATTACACACACTGACTGACAGTTACTGTCAGTCAGTGTGTGTAAGCACTGTCAGACAGTATAATAATGCTTTGAAGTATTTTACTTGCGGAAATTATAAAATACGTATATTATTTAGCTTCACGCTGGATCCCGCACGTAGCAGGGTAAGCAGAGAAAACCTGGGAAACTAGTGTTAAGATATTCCGTTTCCATTAAGAGACTTCCGTTACATGGAAAATACCGAAACGACGTGTTGAGTGGCGGAATTCAACGCCGCGCCAAAAGAATTATTAAAATCGAGTCACCCAGACAAAAGTTCAGAGATAACAAACATAAAAAAATACAACCGAATTGACAACCTCCTTTTCTTACAGAAGTCGGTTAAAAATAAAAATCAACATAAATTCAAAATTTATAAACACACAACGTATTTAATGTTTTTAAGTTCACGCTGTTTCTCTTACATAAGAGAGTAGGCAAAGAGAACCAGGGAACCTAGTGTTGAGACATTCCGTTCCCATTAAGACATTTACGTTCACCAAATACTGGTGCCTCCTTACCAGAGCAAACAAATAAAAATATTAATAATTTTCATTTCCTCGCGTATCTTCAGTTCAATTTAGATAATCAAAGTAAATCTGTCAATATTTCTATAGTCTGTATAGGGCTTTTGATTGATCAAACACACATACATATACCAAAATCTCACGTACTATAATAAGTCTTCAGTTAATTAATTAGCAACGGATAACAAGTAAGACAGATTTGGCACAATTCATCCCCTATATTTAGTAGTGTATTGAATATTGTGTTACAAGGAAGGAAGAAAATGGCCTTTCAGTTTCATATATAGAAGATTATTAGTAATATTGTACTGTAAAGCTTCCTATTTTATGTCCATTTTCTTATTAGCTTCACGCTGAATCCCGCACATAGGAAGGTAGGCAGAGGGAATATGGGAACTTAGTGTTAAGGCACTTCGTCCTCTTTAAGATATTTTGAGGCCAGTTGTGGCGCTGCGGCACGAGATGTGACTGTAAAACCGACTGGTTGAGGGTTCGATCCCCACTCGAGGAGATGAAATATTTACTTATATTTATATTTCCATTTCTTCGCCCCGGTGGTTAAGCGCGGCGTTGAGTTCTGCCACTCAACACGCAATGTCTCCAGAATTTAGCAGAAAGTGGGGAACGGAGTGTCTTAACACTAGGTTCCCTCTGCCTATCCTGCTGTGTGCAGGATACAGCTTGAAGCTGATAAGGTATTTCTGTTCCCCAATTTTCCTGAGGCATTGCGCGTTGAATGGCAGAACACTACGCCGCACCTTGGTTCGTTACCAGGGCAAGTAAATTAAAAAATATATATATATTTAATTCCTGCGAGTGGGAATCGAACTCACAACTGTTGCAATCACAGTCACACGTTTGCGCCTGCGTCACGGCGTTGAATTCCAGAACTCGACACAAACGTCAAAAATATTGGACTGACAGTCCTTAAATTTTGAAATATACAAAATAATGAGAACTTTCTGGTTTCGGTCACTTTACAACAAGTAAAGCATTTCAGGGTAGAAGGTAACTTTTTGAGTGACATTTTGCAAAGTTTTAGTTGTTTAATATATAACGAAGGGCAGATCTCCGTCACCTGTCAAATAAAACTAATTTTCACCGTTTTCGAACTTACTGGATTTTCTCATCCATTTTATAGGTCAACGCGACACAGCGTGTGACAGTAAACAATAGTTATGTGTTCGATTCTCACACGGGGGAATGTATCATATTGATTTTCCCAGTGTCAAATATATATACTAGTACTGAGGCCGTCGCGTCACAACGGCATTGTGGTCAGACTGTTATAGCGACGGTTGTGGATTCAATTCCCACAAAGAGGATTGGATTTTTTTCATGCCACCACCCTAGTATCAAGACGAAATCGTGGTATTCAATTTCATCACTCAATACCTACTACGAGAAAATCTAGGAGGAAAATGAGAAAGAGAGTTTCCTAGTACTAGTTGAACTTTATTTGCGGTATATGCGGGGTTCAAAATATAATTAAAAAAAATATACACATATTCAACTAAAATCAATGCCATATTGTATAAAGAAATTAAAAATATTTCAAAATATAGGTTAAGACACTCCGCAGTAAATAACTCCATAAATACATACTATTTATAAAAGCTCAAGTGCTCATAATTAAGTACTGCACTGCACTCCACTGTACTGTTTGTTGCTCTTGTGTTCACTTAATGAATTGTACCGGAAGTATTGTTATACAAGTGGTAGCTTGCAACTTTGTTTGTATGGATTTTAAAAAGTTCCATTCCATTTTTTAGCCGACTTTAATAAAGGATGCTATTAGTTTGACATGTATGTGTGTATGTAACATTTTCGGAATTGCGTAATATTATAAAGAGATACGCGGCCGTCGTGGCCCAGGGGCACAAGGGTGTGACTGTAACGTGACGGCCGTGGGTTCGATCCCCACTCGAAGAAATGAAATATTTATTTAAATTTATATATTGACTGATATTGACTTTTTGTTTTTCCTTTACCTTCACACTTTATGTTGCATATTATAGGCAGAGGAAACCTAACATTAAGACATCCCATTCTCCACTTTCTGCCGAATATTTATGGTATTGCGTGTTGAGTTGTTGCCAGAAAGAAGATATGGAAAATAAACCATTCCCCCGAATGGGGCTTGATCCCACAGCCATCGTGCTTATAGTAAAACGTTTGTGCCACTGCGCCACGACAGCCTTATGATGATTTTCTTTCATCTTCATCCAAAAAAGAAACTTCACGCCATAATAATAGAAAAACCTTCAAATAACAACGCTTTGCTACTATATTTTACTAAAAATAGTATATGTTTCATAATCAGAAAGCAACAGTACGGCGCTCTTGCTATGGCTCTATTCTTGTATAAAATTTGAAGAACAATGATCTTTTGCTCAAAATCAATTTGTGCCACGACTGGACTTAAATCTTGTACTAAATTAGCTATCTCTATATATAATAAGACAGTAAAAATATTTTGTCTGTACATTTAGTCATTTTGACTGAAATGGATAGAGGGACACTTAAAAATAATAATAGAAAGCAAAAAGTTTTTTTTTTAATTTCTTGTATGTCTGTCTGTCTGTCTGTCTGTCTGTCTGTCGACATATTTTTGTCCGCATTTTTCTCTGAAAGTACTGAACCGATTTACTTGAAAATTCACCAATTGTTTTGTTTTAACTCAACTTAAATACTAAAGTTTAGTTCATCAAAATCGGTTCATTAAAAAAAAGTTATCGTCATTTGAAAGAAGTCGTAATTAATTCAACACGGAAATAAAGAACGATCTTGAAAGAAATATCAAGTAAATACAAAAAATTTTTGGTTGGTTCGTTCATATAATATATGTAACTAATTTAAAAACTGTACAGGAGTTAATATGCAATTATTACAGTTATTTTACAAAGAATATTATGAATCCTTCAAATCAATAATTTAACATTTAAGGCTGTTTCTGAATGAGTAAATTAAATTATTGACTGACATCTGCACATTTAACAGAGTATATTATATAGGTAAAAAGAACATAAAGTTACAAAAATGTATACGTGTAATAAATAATTAGCTTTATGTATATTTTATAAATATTAAATATCAACAATGGTCGTATTTTTTTATTTAAAACAATCAACAATTTTTTGACGATAATGTCGTAAAAAAATCATATTAGAAGTCATTATAGTTGTCAATCAATTTTGCTTACTAAATCAATAATCATGTATTTTAAGCGGGCGAAGCCGTGGGCGAGCCGCTAGTTAAATAATATATAGATTAACTAACGGAGCACTCGCACTAATCACTTGGATGAATGGCTTGAATGTCAGTCTCACTGCAACGATATTGTAGTTAAGAACTACAAATACTACCAAGTAGCTGTTTACACTGTATACCGCGCAAAGCAGAGTAAGCAGAGGGAACCTGGGAACCTAGTAGTAAAACACTCGGTTCTCATTAAGACAAATGCGTTCCTAACTTTCTACCGAATTATAAAGGCATTAGAAACTTACAGTACCCAATACCGAGCTTATTGATACCAGTGCGAGGAGTTGAAAATATTAAATATTTAATTTCCTCGAGTAGGAATCGAACTCACAACCAGTGACGTATACAGTCCCACGTTTGTGCCCCTCCCCACGACTGGCCTCAAAAGGCCTTGCGTAATCCATACTCGTATATAGCTAAATAATCTAATGATTCGTTTCTACAAACCTAAAAGTTTTGTACGTGACTTGCGTGTGGCAATCGCAAAGTTGGTAATATAATGAGAGAATCTCTCCATCTCTGTTTAATTGTAATTAATCTTGAATTTGAAGTGCATTTCTAGGTTTTCCCGATAACTTTGTAACGAAATATTAATCTTAAATAGGTTTTTTATATTACTAATATAGTATTTCAATATAGTAGGGTAAGCAGAGAGAACGTGAGAACCTAGTGTTAATAAGTCCTAGAATGAAGAATTCATATTATGTATACATGAGGCCAATCTTAACTCTAACTTTCTTTAATATTTACCCTGCTATGCAACTGACTGCGGCAAATGGTACTCTTTAAGCAGAGGTAACCTGGGAACCTAATGTTAAGACACTCTGGTCCCGATTAAGACACTTCCGTTTCCCATTTTCCGCCGAATTCTTTGAGGCACCGCACTGCCTCGTTCCCAGAGCGACGAAAATTAAATATTTGATTACCTTGATTAGAGAGTTAAACACACAGGCCTCAAATAGTATAGGGAGAAGATGATGATGTGGCCCACCCATTTTATTTTTGAGGTACACTATTAAACGTAAAAGAAATTCAAATCTAAATAATACATCACCGATTTTGATTTGTTTCCGTAATAAAAAAATTACGATAGAATAATTAACTGTGACTGGTTATAGGTTTGATTCCCACTCGAGGAAATGAAATATTTATTTAAATTTATATTTCCATTTCTTCGCTCTGGTGCCGAAGCAAAGCGCGGCGTTGAGTTCCACCAATGCATATGCAATGCCTTTAGAATTTGGCAGAAAGTGGGGAACGGAGTGTCTTAATACTAGATTGCATCTGCCTGCTGTGTGCGGGATACAGCGTGAAGCTGATTTGATTTTGATTTGTTTAATGACTCCCAAGCTCATCACACAAGCAATATAAGGGGGCCAAATTACAAACATCATACAATCTATTAACATCTATTTATTAGCTTTACTGCCTATATGTCTTGATATTAAAAAAAATATTGAAATAATTGCAACACATTAAAAAGTTTTGACGAGTGCAGTTTTAAACTGCTCCGTAAAACACGGGAATTAGCTGCTTTCTCTCAGATTTTTAATATTGTCATATTTATGTTTCGTTTTAAAAAAAGTTTCACTGGATAGCGTGATTGTTAATAAGAAATTTCAACGAGGGGCCTCGATACATGCGGGGGCCTCAATACCACCTTCTCCTACATCTATATAATTCATTTTTTTAAAGGTTTCTAATAACATATGTCCAACTTACATACACTTTCCTTTTCATCTCAATAAATAGTCCTAAATTTGGTGAAAGCTTACCTTCTGAAGCCTTATACTATAGAATAAAGATTTTTCAGAAGAAATATGTTTGCGTTGAAATTTTCATACACCGTTAGAGCTTTTCAAGCAAAATACTTTACCATTTTCATTTGAAACAGCTTTTGGAATTTCACTTTTATTAGGTAATAGTACGTGTACTTTTGTGTATTTACCCTTTTTTATTTAAGAATACATTTTAGCGTCTCAATAGGGAGATGTTTACTAATTTCCGCTATCCGAAGATAATTTAGAATTTTCAGTTGGCAAGAGAGAATGTTATTTATTAAATATTTTAAGCATTTATAACTTGGTATTATACTAAGCGTATAAATACTTATTTAGAAAATGAGAATCTCGACGTAGGTTTATGTAAACGTATGGCTTAGTGGTCAAAGCCCTAAGGGCGTTTTCTAAGAAGCGCGCGTTCAAATTCCATTAAGTTAAATTTTCTATACGTTGACTTAATAAGTATTTATCTTAATTATTGTAATTGAATCACATTTAAGTGTTTAAAATATTTTCATTTATTATTTTTTTCAAAACGTTTCCACAAAAAAATAAAATGTAAAAAGTGTAGAATTTCGAGCTTTTCGATATATTGAGGTTAGTAGACCAGATCCCGTCACGCTTCAGTGGTTCACTGGATCAGTGCAGCATTTGATGAATGATTTGTGAATTCGATACGGAAATATTATGTAAGTTCATATAATTATATATATATTACTCTTGAAGAGTGGTAAATAATAAAAAGCAGTCGTAGATTCAATCTCGGGAAACTAGTTTTTTTATCTAATCTTAAAGAAAATATCTTTACTTCTGTATTTAATTTTGTATTTATTTATTATATTTAGTTTACCATTTTATCTCACATAGTAGTAGACTATATTATAATAGCGTAAGGACTAAGATCTAAGATAAGAAGAGAGTGAAGTCCAAAATAAACTTTAAAACATTGCAAAATACTTTTTTTTTTTCACTCAAAACTTTTGTCTCTTTCGTTACTTTTCAATACTTTATTGGATCTCTTTGACGACTGGTACAGTTCCAGCGACGATAAATAAAGAACGATTGACAGACGTCTCAATCGAGCTGGAGGCTGAAAAATGTATGAACGAAACAACGGTTTTAAATTGATGAAGTGTGAATTGTTAATCTTATTTTAAGGATTCTATATATAAATGTTTTTTGAAGCAGTATTTTATTTCACCGAGTAGGAATCGAATGCATATTTATAGTCCTTAAAGTAAAATGCCGTGGCACTGCGCCACAACGGCCTAATATAAGATAGTGAGCAGATAGAAATAAACAATATTTTTTTCCACACTTCGTTTTTCAACGCGTATCTTAGCATCCCATATTGCTTCTTTAAACCGAAAAAATATAAAAATATTTTGTTTTCTAAAGTCATGCCTTGATACTATGTAAAGATAGATAACCACGACTTTACTCTGCTATAGCGTAAAGCTCAAAAAATATCGATGCCGCGGATTCAAAATATAACAAGGTAGCCAGGTGGAATTTGGTGTTCTGACACTCTGTTTTCCACTTCTCTCTGAATTTTTGACAGCTTTCGTATCGAGTGGCGGTAATCAATGCGCTTTGTTTTTATCAGAGGTTCTCGAGTGCTCTGTTAGTAAATCCATTTTGCCTGCGCCTGTGAATGAATTAATGAATGTGATTATTTGAGATTCGATTCCTATTGAGTGTAGTTTTTTTTATTATTATTTTCCCGAAACTGTGTGACATTGCGATTCCCACTCGAGGAAATGAAATATTTATTTACAGTTATATTTTCATTTCTTCGCTGTGGTGCCGAGGGGAAAGCGCGGCGTTGGCAGAAATTTTTGGGGATCCGTTCCCCACTTTCCGCCAATCTAGTATCTAGTGTCTTAACACTAGGTTTCCTCTGCCTATCCTGCTGAAAAAAAAAGTAGAAGAAAAAAAAAATAGAAGTAAATTCAAGATAAAAGGTAAACATAATCAATATGACAAGATAGATAAGATTATGGTAAAAGTTTTTGTGAGGTTTGTATAATAAAAAGTTGGCACTCTGCCTTGATCTCACAGGCACTCTCCAGTACACCATTGGAAACAACATAGACACCATGTCTGTGTACGCAACGCTGTTCGCTTATTTTGGTGTGAGTATCATATTATTTATTATTGGAAAAGAAAAACGGCTAATTTTTCAAAAAAACCATGTAATTATTATGTTTTAAATATATTAAACAAATATGGCTTGTTGTAGAAATAACCCATTTTTGAGCTGTCGGAAGAAACCTAGTGTTAAGACACTTCCATCCACCCACCTTTCACATATTTCTGGAGGCATTGCGTGGTGAGTGATTAAACTCAAAGTCACGCTTTGCCTCGTTACCAGAGCGAGGAAACGAAAATATAAAATATTTATTTTCTTCGAGTGGGAATCGAACTCGCAACCTGTCGCGTTTACAGTCACACGCTTGAGCTTCGTTACGGTGGTTTCATTTATATTCAAATTTTATACTCACATCATAAAACTAAAGTATTTGTTTGATTGACCGCACAAATCTCAGGAACTATTTGGTTCGACGAATCCCTTCAGTGCCGCCCGTGCATTTATCGAGGAGGGCTATAAGCTACATATATTAATAGTTTCGCTGAAGCCCAAAGTACCTGCGGTTCAAATTACGTAGAGCACTTAGAATGTGTCACTGCAACTATTAGTAATTTCCATTTTACGGAGACGAAGCCACATTTACAGGCTAGTCTACTAAACATATAAATACCTCCAATTTGACGCATGCGTATGACACTCTGTTCTCTACGGTGATCTCACCCATCGTGATGAAACGTGTTTACTTATCGAAAGGTCGTCTGGTGTGTGTCGGCAAATACCAGCCTTTTTAGATTGAATAATTATACTAGGAATGTAGTTCAGTTATTTAATAGTATTTTTTCTATATTACAATTACATTATAATGTCACTTAGATTTTTTAAAGTGTATTTCTTTAGAAGGCAGAAGGTACCTAATTAAGTTAAGACATTATAAGACATTGCGTATGGAATGGCGGAACTCAAACCACCACCACAGCTAGGAAATAAGACATTAAATCACTTAGCCAGACATAGTGTCTTAATGTCATGATAATGTTACAGTATTATAATTTTCAATATATTTTTCCAGCTTTATTTCCTCTTCATGCTGGTCTTCTTCATCATACTATGTCTGGTTTGCGTCCTAGTGTTGCTGTGGTACCATCGAAAGACTGGTCTGACTTGTGATCTCCCAGAAGAAACTCCCATCAAGCAATACATCGAACAACCGTCTACTTCCAGAGCTACGAATCTTTACTAATATTATAAAGCTAGAGATGTATGTTTGGTTGAACGCGCTAACCTCAGGAATTATAGCTTCGAATTGAAAAAATATTGTTGTTAATAATTAAGTTATAGGCTTTATTGCTTCATGTTAAAACTTTCGATATTAACCAATGTTGTTTTAACTGTGCTCAGTGTTGTTGTTGTTGTTGTAATTTTTTTTTGGTGTTCCGAGTGTCGCATTTGAGCACTCATCACTTCGCCAGTGTCACGTTGATTGAAGAACACACAAAGGAGAAAGTATTGTATAAAAGAGGCCAGTCGTGGCGCAGGGGCACGAGCGTGTGGCTGTTGTGACATGTTGCGGGTTCGATTGTCACTTGAAAAAAAGAAAAATATTTAATATTTACATTGTTGTCGAGGCAAACCGCGGTGTTGAATTCCGCCATTCAACACGCAATGCCTCCAGCATTCGGTGGATAGTGGGGAGCCTATCCTATTCTGCTACATAAGGGATACAGAGGGAAGCTGAGTACAACTCCGCTCAAAATTTGGTTATTTCCATTTAGTGACAAAGGCGAAGCCGCAGGTTAGTGATATAAAAAAATGTGGCCTTGAAATACAGTATTGTGTGTGTTATTATAAAATAAGGCATGATTAATTCTATTTATTTGTGATACTTAATAAAAGTTTATATATTTAAGGGAAGTTTTTTATTAGCCACTTTTTCAAGTTCTTTTGTCTCTGTCGTGGGCCAGGTTCACAAGCGTGTGACTGCAAACGCGACGTTTGTGAGTTCAATACACACTTAGGGGTTCCGAAATATTTAATATTTCATTTCTTCGCTACTTCTTCTGGTGTCGAGGCAAAGCGCAGCGTTGAGTTACGCCATTTAAATATCTTAACACCAGGTTCCGAGATTCCCTTTACCTAACTTGCTATGTTCGTTGAACAGCGTGAAATTAAAAAAAATAATCATTCTCGAGTAAGAATCGAATCCACAAACTTTTCGTGTTTTATATCCTGAAAAACATTCACAGGTGTCACAATAAAGACAATTTAATTTTCCAACTGACCATTTCTCGTTAGACATTCATCCCAAACGCTGCCTTTATTAAAATTTCAGCTCCGTCCCGAATATTTCTCAAGCCAAGTCTAAAAGAGAAAGAAACTGATAAATCTGACATCTTTGTTTCTGGCATTTTTAATTTATGCACAGGTTTTTGTTTCATATTTATCTTTGTGGAGCAAAGTTACACTTTAAGATAACTTTGAGAAGTATCCCGCATGTAGCGGGGTAGGCAAGGGGAAGGTAGTGTTAGGAAACTAGGTTCTCTCTGTATACTCTGCCCTATGGTACTAGAGCAAAGAAACGAAAATAACTTATTCCTCAAGCGAAATTTTATCTAATAACTGTCAGTTTTATATGTAGTTAAACATACGGCCCCAATATGCCACTTTATCATCTTAATTTACAAACAAGAACATTTATGTATTATTTACATGTATGAGGCCAGTCACAAGCGTGCGACTTTAAATGAGACGGTTGTGGGTTCGATCCCTACACGAGTAACAAAATATTTTATTTTCTCGCTTGGTTACCAAGACAGAGCACGGCGTTGAGTTCCACCACTCAACACGCAATACCTCTATCATATTCAGCGGAAGAAAGGAAGTGTCTTAATGGCAAAGGAGTGTAACACTAGGTTCACAGGTGGGTACCTGTGAACCTACCCTGCCATATAGAGCGTAAAGCTAGAAGAACATTTAGGAAATTACCATTTCATTTTACACAGAGTTTTACCATAATTTCAGTTCCTAAAATTCGTTCTCTTTAAAGGGCTGCGCTGTCGAACCTCTCACCGGCTCTTATCAGCAAAACCGATAGCTTTCAAACGACGATTGACGATTCAAAAGTACTTTTTTTAAATATAATTACAAAAAGCTCTATTTTATTTCATTCAACAATAAAGGCAGCCTGAGGCAACAAAAATATAAGGGTTTAATGGAATGTTACATCATAAGCTTTTAATATCACGTTAACTTGCTATGTTTACTGATGATAATAATAATAGAGGCCTGTCGTGGCGCAGCGGTGCGAAGTGTGACTGTAAAACTGACTGGTTGTGGGTTCGATCCCCACTCGAGGAAATGAAATATTAACTTAAATTTATATTTCCATTTCTTCGATCTGGTGTCGAGGACAAGCGCGGCGTTAAGTCCTTCTATTCAACACGCAATGTCTCCAGAATTCAGCAGAAAGTGGGGAACGGAGTATCTTAACTCTAGGTTATGCGGGATACAGCGTGAAGCTGACATTATCAATTTGAGGTGATTTGCTATATTGGGCTGGAGCAGTGAAGGCAAGTGGCAAGAGTCTGTATCAGTAAAGGAGCCCCTTAAGCCTACTCCTGTGGTCGCAAGTCCCAGGCACTGCTCCAAGCTCATCAGTATTTGTGTATTTTATTATTTTAAAATATAATTAAATAAAATATTTTATACGAACCACAGTTTTCTTCACATCATCCAATATAGAAGACAACAATCATAACACTTTCATACTATTCTCCTTCTGCTCTCTTTCTTTTTTTGTTGAAAAAAAAATTATATATAAACTATGGGGGACTACAATTTCTATCTTACCGGTAACTTCGTTTGCGTATAGTATAAATCGTAAAATCTTATTTTTCCACTACCGTATGGATTTCGAGAAATCCCCTACAATCCCTAACCTACCTATATACCAAATTTCAATTTCCTGTATCCAATAGTTTCCTGTGCGCATTATCTGTCAGTGACTTAGTAACGTGAGTATATATATATATATATATATATATATATATATATATATATATATATATATATATATATATATATATATATATATATATATATATATATATATGTAAAGAGAATATACTCTCTTTAAATATAGAGCGCTTCTATGACACTTATCAGATGTCTCAAATTAATCGACAGCCACATAAAGTATATAAAAAGTGAATACGTACGGCAAAGTAAGAAAATAATAATTAATTGAGCGGATAAAGATCAAGGATAGGGGAGAGAGACGAATAAATAAACTGTAATTGTCGTTTCTCCAATTTACAGAGAAACAAATTTAGTTAATTTATTCCAATAACCCAACCCTGATATAAATCATATTATAAAACGACAATTACGTCGCAAAATGAAATTGAGATTTACATTCAAAGCTGCGGCTTCAGCAAAGGATAGTAAGACTACAGTAATAGCTATAACCTCAATCACTACAGAACAAGGAGAACAATATGCTATGCCAGAGGAACTCATCTATGCAGACTTCCATGAGCAAATAGATCGGAAG
>JAATLQ010034150.1:0-11259 GCA_013421005.1 Heliconius erato x Heliconius himera
GTCGGGGGCATCGAAGCCCACTCTGTGACCTCGGAGTCCACTTCCGTCAAGTGATCCGGGTCACATGGTAGGGTGCTAGGTGAGCATTGTGCCTCTAGGCTGTCCGCTAGGCATTCTGCCTTTTCAGTGTCGTCGGCCGCTATCGTATTATCGGGTTTTGTAAGCGGAGGCATAGTCGCCACTGTGTCGGATCGAAAGGTTCTCGACAGCGCCCAGTACGCCTGGGATGATGGCGAGAGTCCTTTAATAAATATTTCACTGTATTATTTATTAAATATATCACAAAAGAAGTGTTGGTTCCATACTTTTTTATATCAAGTTATTAGTTTATTGCATGGTACTTTATGTAATAGTGTGTTCTTTTAACAAATGTTACCTATTTAAATTTTATAATTCATTTTTCATTTACTTACGTATAACATTAAAACGAGTAATATGTAAACACGACTGTTTGTGGGTTCGAGTAGTCGAGGAAATTAGATATTTATTTAAAGGGTGTCGTGGCAAAGCGTGGCGTTGAGTTCCGCAACCTAACACGCAAAGCCACCTGGATTCGGCGGAAAATGCGGAATAGAGTGTCTTAACTATAGCTTCCCTTTGTCTACTCTGCTGGGTGCGGGATACAGCGTGAAGCTGATTCAATTTTTTAAAATTTTTACGTACAAAATAGACCCAAGTTAAATTAAAGAAATAAGCTTTATCATCATAAAGCTTAAATAAACAAAAAAAAAGAAATAAGAAAGGCGATTAAGCTCAATGTTAGCAAAGTAAACAGAATTCACAGGAGCGCCCCTCGATCTTTGCACTGTAAACACTACGGCTTGCTGCGTAAGTGTATATGAATGAGAATATACTTCTCGATGGTTATTAATGTTACTTATTTAAATTTAAAAATGTAATGTGATATTTCTTTTGTATGTTTGTCTTTCTTTGTTACGTGAAGCTTTGTATATACATACACGCAATGTCTGGAAAATTTGGCGATAAGCGGGCAACGGAGTGTCTTAACACTAGGTTTCTTTCACTAGGATAATCAGAAAAATCTATAAACTACGTTTTGTATTAGAGGAAATATGCTTTATTTAAATATTTTTTTTAGATCTTATGCCACATATTATAGTGAGGACAATGTGTATTGAGTGGCGGAGTTGAACGCAGCCGAGCTTTGTTTTGTAACCAGAGCGAGCGAAATGAAAGCAATTCATTCCCTTGAATGAGAATCGAACTCACAACCGTCACGTTAACAGTCGGACGCTGTGCTGGTGGCCTCTAGGATTAATTTTGAAAGGCATATTTATATAATTTAAGTCGTAGTTGCAGAATTGGGCGAATGTGACACTGTACACTGGTCGCAGGATCAAACATCAAGTTTTACAGCTTTTTATATTTAAAATATATTTGTTGACCCGCTTGGTTGGTTTTTCCAACGAATACTCAATATTCTCAAATTCAAATCATCTTAGCACTCTATAATCCCAATAAGGTATCGAAGCGTGGGTGCAAATTCTGATACGTTCAAAACTTTATAGAGAAATACAATATTTGTATAATGTTAAGCAAATGGATGAAATACTTTAAAATATAATAAAATTACGTTGTAAAATAAATTAAAATAAACAAAAAATCATATATTTGTCAGTTTTTTGTCGAATTTAATACAAAAGAGGATAGAATTAGCTAATTAGCTACTAGCTCTTCATAGTTAGTGGTTGTGCTAGAATGGTAACAATGGTAATGCAGATATATAAAGAGGCAAAGGTCAGAGCTATATATAAATAACAATATACATGCTTGAATCAGAAATGTCATAGAGTTTATAGGTTTTTTATTTTACCCGTTTTTAAGTTTTTATTAATAAGTTTCGTATAGTATATTTTACTTATATAGTTGATACAGAAATGTGTAAAATGTATGTATTGTGCAAGATTTAACTAAACTCAATGTCTGTTCTTTAACCAACTTCAAAAAGAAGGAGGTTATCAATTCGACTGTATTTTTTTTAAAGACATGTGGTGCAGCGGTACGAAGTGTGACTGTAAAACTGACTGGTTGTGGGTTTGATCCCCACTCGAGCAGATGAAATATTTACTTAAATTTATATTTCCATTTCTTCGCTCTGGTGTCGAGGAAAGCGAGGCGTTGAGTTCTGCCACTTAACACGCAATGCCTCTAGAATTCGGCAGAAAGTGGGGAACGGAGTGTCTTAACTCTAGGTTCCCTCTGCCTACCCTGCTGTATGCGGGATACAGCATGAAGCTGATTTGATTTTTTTTTTAGAGTTTCTGAAGTCACGTAATAATTTTGTTGAAACTTATATTATTAAATTATGTAAATAATTCTTACCATTATAATTACACGCTTTAAACTATTCTTAAAAAGAAATTGATTTTCATTGTACCTTACGAGTAAAAGTCTAAGAAATAGATAAGAAAGAAATATAAAACCAATATATTTTCTTCTAAATATTATGTGAGAATAAGAAATATTCGATCTATACTCATATATTACACTTAAAAGGTAAGCACGGATAAAGGTATTTATAAAACTCAAAGGAAATGTCAAGAGTTCAATACAGCGGGAAATAACGAAGGCCCAAAGAGAGGGAAGGTAACAAATTGCCAATAAAAAGCCAACAAAATGCTGTGGGTAAGCATTTCGGTCAAAGCTGTAAATCCGACAGCTGCGGTAATAAATCCTGCCAAAATATATATGTGAAGCCCTGTAATACAGTAACATATTGACAAGGCCGCCTTGTAAGATCATCTTAATTTGGCTGGATTATCAAGTGCTATAAAGAAAGCTTTTATGATGATTAGAGAAACTCTGTTCTAGAGATTTTTAAACATTTTTTAAAGTGTTGTTCCACACTTAGAAAAGAAAAATACTTATTTAGAAAACGTATAAATTTTTTTTTTTTGAACGCAGCGGGGCTTGAACCTGCGCCTGAGTACGCATGGCTCAGTGGTCAGAGCGCCTGGTCGGTTTCCAGGAGGCGCGGGTTCAAGCCCCGCTGCGTTCAAATTTTTATACGTTTTCTAAATAAGTATCTGTTCTAGAGCTTTGAAAGTTCAATAATCGTATGTGTAATTTTTAATGTAAATATTGTGGGTGGTTAAATGCAAAGCTTGATTTTTTTGGCTTCACGATGTATCGCACATACTGCAGGCTAGGCGTAGGGAACCTGGGAATCTAATCTTAATACTTCTATTAGGACAATTGCGTTAGCCGTTTTCCAACAAATTCTGGTGGCATAATAGCAATATTAACAAATATTATAAAGTATTATATTAAGAGCGATGAAGAACATCTTCATATAAGTGTCATATAAGATACGACTTGAAGGCAATGATGGTTCAAATCTTGATACGTATTTTTCCGTGTTTTAGAATATAAATAAAAGTAAAATATTTTAAGGAAAAAACTATAAATACATGGGAAAAACCAAATAAAAAATGTAACTAATATTATCCTTATGAGCAACACCCTTTAATATTATATTTTATTTTCCTATTGGCTTTTAATTGATTCTTATAGACAATTATACTTTTAACATTCTTGATTTTTTGAAATCGGGTTTCGAGGTCAATCGTGGCGCAAGGGCCAAAGTGTGTGACTGTAAACGCGACAGGCTGTGGATTTGATTCCCACTCGAGAAAAACAAATATACAATATTTTAATTTCCTCGCTCTGGTAACGAGACAAAGCATGGCGTTCTGTTCTGCCACTCAAAACGCAATGCCTCAAGAAATCGCTAAAAGTGTAAAGCAGAGTGTCTAAACACTGGGCATTTGCCTACCTTTTATCTGCGGGAGGCAGCGTGAAGCTGAAAAAAAAGACCATCACCTTAGATATTTCGAATAATCATTTATTCTGCTTAATTGGTTCAAATTATTAAAAAGAGAAATATCTATATATAATGTATAATGTTTAATATCTCTTATAGTACAAGGTATAAAGATTATTACGATGTATACAACAGAACTACTAAAATATTTAGACCGGTTATAATACGAAGGCTATTATTAAATTGAACGAACACACTTTTAACTACGTGAGAGAGTTAAAATAATTAGGCATGTAATACTCGAATTACTTTCTAGTTTGGTGTTGTTTCGGTTTCAAAATTTAATATAATGTATTCAATTTTTCTGTAATTAATTTAAATATACTTTTTGATTTAAATGAATTAAATTTTTTCTATGTCTTTCTTTGTTACTATGTTCTTACCATCTAATTGTCACTCATCCACTTACACTACGGCAGACGGCTGGAAGAGATCTCTTATATTTTTGTAAACTAAATATTTTTAAATGTTTTTGTTATGTATTTTAGTACATTAGAAATAAAACATATATGTATAAGTTTCTCGTTATATTATTTTACTAGCGCCCGAAACTCGGCTTCGCCCTCTTTAATTAAACATAATATAACAATATTATAACGAAATTATGCAGAATCTTTTGATAGATTGTAGCCTGTGTGTTTTTTCTGATGTATACGCTATATTATTGTAAAGTTAAATTTAAATCCGTCCAGTAATATTTGCGTAGAACCTCACAAAGATTCACATTTATAATATTAGTAGGAGTAGGACTGGCAGACACTTTTTCGAGGTCTTTTTCGAATTCTAACTTTTCAGGGAAAATGTGAGAGATGTTTTTAAAAAACTTTTAAGCTTATTTCTATAGTTTTTAGTATTTTTTTATACAGAATCAAAACTAACCCAAAGTTTGTTCTGCAGTTCCGAGCCTGTTCGTAGAATTTCC
The DNA here is from genome assembly GCA_013421005.1 of Heliconius erato x Heliconius himera. Taxonomy (NCBI): domain Eukaryota; kingdom Metazoa; phylum Arthropoda; class Insecta; order Lepidoptera; family Nymphalidae; genus Heliconius; species Heliconius erato x Heliconius himera. The sequence continues at coordinate 4,767 of JAATLQ010034150.1, forward strand.
CATACAATTTGTTCAGCCGCTTTGTGATAAGCCCAGATAAACAAACTGACGAACAACAAATTTGTAAACGTATGCAATACGCATCGAACTCAAAACAAAAATAGTTTCGAGGTCGATTCCTAGTATACAAATACAAAAACTATATAAATTTGTAAAAAATGTTAATGTAAAGTATCCTTAAGCTAATAGTATCGATCGCATGGTTATAGCAAGTTATTTGGAATATTTCAGAATAGTGATCTTATAAATGCTCCGTTTTTACATTTTGAGGTACGGAACCCTAAAAGAAAAGAAATTGGACGCTATGCGAAAGATATATAAATAATAATAAAATAAACAAGTTTACAGATTTTACATAAGAAATATAGATCCTAATGAAGCTTGTATTAATAATTTTTTATATTCTATTCTATTTAATAGATCGTATAATGTTGCTGTAGATCACTATTTTTATTACAAGACTAAAGAATGAAAATGGATGGATGTATAAAACATTACTACAACATTTCAGTTTTACTTTTAACATAAAGCTGATAATATAGAAAACTAATAATAATATTCCAATCCCATTAAAATATGAAATAAATGCGGTAATATAAAGTGAAACAAGACTAAAGTACTGCGGGGAAGCGATAGCCGGGTCAGTACATTCTGAATAAATACCGCTGTGTGTTTAACTGTTTGCTGTGCAAAGGCTATTTAGGGTTGGCCAGATGACATTTACTTTACATAGTTTATGTACGTTGCGGCCACAATGACGTAATAGTTGTAGGTTCAATTCTATACTGAGGGAATGTTTATATTAAATTAAAAAACTGGTTCTGTTCCTAACATTTAATGTCTTAAAAATCAAATCAGCTTCACGCTGTATCCCGCAGAGGTAGGCAGAGGGAACCTAGAGTTAAGACACTCCGTTGCCCACTTTCTGCCGAATTGTGGAGGAAATGCGTGTTGAGTGGCAGAACTCAACGCCGCGCTTTGCCTCGATACCAGAGCAAAGAAATAGAAATATAAATTTAAGTAAATATTTCATCTCCTCGAGTGGGGATCGAACCCACAACCAGTCGGTTTTACAGTTACCTTGTTCCGCTGCGCCACGACTGGCCTTTAATGTCTTAAAATGAGGAATGAATAAATGTATCTTCAAAAAATTACTACTATTAGCGTAGAAACTACAATTTTTACAGTTATGTCAAGGTTAAGCGCCAAATTGTGATGAATAACTGTAGTATTGAGTGTATACAAAAGAATATGTAAAAAGTTTTTCTAAAGGATATCTATTTAACTATAGAAATTAGTGTATTTAAATTCTAATAATTGTGATTTTTTTATAATTCCCGTATATCGTAAGGTTGGTATGCTTTTTGGCTATTAGCACCCGGGTTTGAGAAATATTTAATTCTTACATTTCCGCGCTGTGGTTACAAGTTAAAGTATGGTGTTGAGCTCCGTCACGCAACACACAATACCTCGAGAATTCCGTGGATAATGGGGAATGGAAATATTCTAATGAGAACATAGTGTCTTAACACTAGTTCCTAAGGCAACGAGAAACTGAAAAAAAAATACACAAAAATAAATTAGTCACAACACTATTAATTATTATTAATAATCTAATATACATTTTTAAATTAGTAAACATTAACACACAGCACGAGTTAACTTACCTCCGCATTCATTCTTAAGAATGTACGTAGAAAACATTTATAACAGTACCGAAGGCCGTTTTAACGGTACTGTGGAGACTACTTTTTGAGCACTCTGATGGAAGGACAGGCTTCTAAGAAGCAACGGTCAGTACCTTTCTTATAATTATCAGGTGTAGATGAGGCTCGCCGGATGGTAGATGGCTGTTTAGAAAAAAATGCATTCTAATTGTAGAGGAACTCGTTTAAGATACGTTGTCTGAGCTAAGTAGGTGTTGGTAACTATGAATTCCATTATAGGGATGTGTGAGATAACTATAATTACTATTAATAATAACATATCATATATGCATATGACGAAATTATGAAAAGCGAACAAAACTAAAGATTATGTGTATTTTTTTGTGACGAATAATTTATTTCAGTCTTAGGATGCCTAAATACATTTCGAAAAATATTCACAAAATTTTTCATTTATTTATTATGTATGCCCGTACTATTAAGGTATACTTTAAAGTTGTTTTAATTTTGTTAATCCTCAGGTTGTTGCAATATATATAATATAGAATAAATGTAAATATAGGTTTTTTTTAAATGGCAATACCATTATATTTTCTGATGCAGCCTATTTGGCTTTTTCAAAATCAAATAGTAACGGGTTATGATGATTAATAAATTTGATCATATTAACCATTGATAGCCATATGAGGCCAGTCGTGGCCTTAATCATCACAACTGCATCTGCTGGACAGTGAGTGGCCTACACTCTAGTGGCACGTCATTGACTAATCTTCAGCTCTTCGCTTTGACTCAAAAGAGTAAAGACGTAAAGGATATACTTTTCGATGCATTTTTCTGTGGTATTCCATCCGTAGATCTTTTTTTAAGGTTCAAAGACAATTCTATTCTGCATTTCCCCTGAATTCTGAAGATATTGCATGTTAAATGGCGAAAGTCAATGCCGTGCTTTGCTCGTTACCAAAACAAGGAAATGAAAATATTAAATATTTAATTTTCTCGCGTGGGAATCGAACCTACAACCTGTTGCGTTGACAATCATACGCTTGTACTCCTGCGATGTGACCCAGTCTGCTTTAGCTACGACGAATCGATACGACAAACGACTCCATATATCATAACGTGTAGGATGCACTTGTTAAAGAACTTGGCTTTGCGGTGTCATTAAGAACATATTTGTGGATTTTTCTATATGCCACCCAGCCAAGTCATATTCGTAATATGAGATAATCCTCCTTCACGCTTAATAATTTTGTTATTTTTTTAGGTACATTTTAACTAGAAATATTAACTAACATCTGTTTTATAAACTAAGTTATTAATTAACATCTCATTTTACATATTATTTCCTTATGTCTTCGGACTATTTCTGAGGAACATGTAACGTATTATGTAAGTTGTTAAGTATGAAAGCGATATCCAAGTTTTTAAGAATTCACAAGAAATAATTACGTAAGCAGTACATTTTTGGATAAAATTTACGAAATATTGTGAAAAAAAGTTGATATGAGACTAAAAACTAAAATTATTAATAAAATAATAATGATATTTTATAATAATGATCGACTTATGTCGGTCAACCAATTAAACAAATTAATTATGTATTATTATCGTAATTACCTCCTTTCCTATCAATATATTCCTACCGTATAAATGGTAGTTTTCATCATTAAACTTTGAGTCAAATTATAACTGGATGAAAGGATGTTCTGTTCTAAAATATTGTTATAATTCTATATTCATTTCCTTTTTTCTTTGCTTTTACTAAATTGACTATGACTTATTTCGGCGTTAAGTTCCACTTCTCAAATTCAACACGCAATTCCTCCAGAATTGCGGTGGAAAGCGGAATGGAAGGGCCTTATTGGGGACGGAGTGTCTTATCACTAGGTTCCCAGGTTCCCTCTACCTGCTATATGTCCGGGATACAGTGTGAAACAAAAAAATAATATACAAGCCAGTTTTGATTTAAACAATCCATGTATTTATAGATATCTATGGTGAATCTTGAAATCTAGTAAAAAGAGGTAACAATAGAGCTACTTGTTATACGATTTCGCTCAACTTTGCAAGAAAGGAAAGGGATTCGCAACCGATGATGCCATATTTGGAAAGAGAGCGTCTGATATAATCTGTTCGAGATCTGTTTGTATCCAAGTAATGTTTGTGGTAGCCATTGTGTACCAGTTATGAAAAATACTGGGTTAAAAATTTATAAATGTATGTAGTATATTATACTGGTTAAGTGAAATATAATAGAAATTAGTTATATTACTAGAAAAACTTTACATTTTTATTTTGTTAACTTAGGTTATAAATAATTTCTAAGATCCTCACTTAAATGAATTATATCGATTTCCCAAAAAAAACCGGCGCTGAGTTAGTTCGTGTTAACATGGCAATAGAAATGTCTTGAATTCGTTCATTACATAGCAGGATAGGCAAAAGGAACCTGAGATTAGGTTCCCAGGTGAGTTAGTTAGGTTAAGAAACTGGGTATTAAGACACTACCGTTTCCCACTTTCAGCTGAATTGTTCAGTCATTGCTCGCAGTGACAGAACTCAACGTCGCACTTTCTCCCGTTACCAAAACGAGGAAATGAAAGTATTAAATATATTATATATCATTCCTTCGAATGGGAATCGAATTCACCACCTTCGTGTTCGCAGACTCACGCTTGTGTCTGTGCGCCACGACGGCCTAAATTATATTCAATATTAGTATTCCTATGTATTAGAAATTAAATTATAACGACAAAAGGTGTGATCGTGTAGGTGTTCGTTGAATGTCAACTGAGAGTATGAATATTATATTGTCTTAATTTGCAATACTAATTTAGTAGCAATGTTTTATATGTTTATATATAGATTATTTATTTTTGACAATATTCTAAGGTTTGACATTTGCAAAAATAGGCTAAGCGGGTTGAGTAGCATTTAGCTTCACTTAGCATTGTGTCCCGCAACGTGGGAACCTGGGAACCTAGTGTTATGTCACTACGTTCCCGTTCCGCACTTATCTTAACTTTGGAGGCGTTGCTTAAAATATTTCATTTTCTCGTCGTATTTTATTTCAGTTCAGTGGGAATCGCACCCACAACCTATCGCGTTTATAGTCGTACGCTTGTGCCCCTGCGCCATGTAGCCATCTAGGTCTTGGAACTTACTCAGGTATATGGGCACAGTCTCGTATAGAAGTCACAATTCATCATTCATACGTCATGACAAATAATGCCTTAATTCTATCTAGGTATGTTAAACTTCTGATGACTGAGTGATGACCTGCCTGCCGACCTGGACTGAGCAGGTTAGAATGCCTGAAATCTAGCATGTATTTAGGTTCCCTGGGAAGTCTACAATAGTGTTGACTAAGAGAAATTTCCCGAAATTCAGGGAAAGAGAGAAAAACTGAATTTCACTTTTTATAGTCCACGCAAACGAGGTTGCGGGCTATGAATCTAATAAAAGAAATATAATATAATTAAAGAAATATAAATTACGAATAAAAGAGATATAAATTACGTAATAGATAAATTATTATACCAAATGATTTTAAATTGAACATTTTAATAAGATTTATTTTCACTTTTGTGTTTTGGCAAAAAATATTTAACCAGTGATAACTACTCCACAGCTGTGCCGACCTTGCGGTCTGAATCTTGAGAGGTCACCTTAATATAAGTCAAGTATGAATTTACATAATAATATATAATTTCAAATATACACATGGGAAACGGAGTGTTCTAACACTTGGTTCCCAGCCTTAACATGTGTGGGATACACCGTGAAGATAAAAACAAAAATTTTGCAAAAATTAAATAACAATACTTAAAAATATACTTACGTTATAAAGGGCTAAGCGCGATTTTGTTCCATCACTCAGCATTCACTGTCAAGATTCACCTCCTGGTGAAAACCGAAGACCAACCAATTATCCTGAGATTCTCTCTAAAAAAAGCGCAAATCTTTAAAAAATCTCGTCTTAAATTATTATGTTTCTTACGCATACATAGAGAGAAATTGATAATAAGAAACCTAATCCAATTACATTTCTTCTTAGATCAAAAGATAACAAAAAAGCAATTTATGTGGTGAGATGATTGATGTTTTTTTATATTCCTTTTTGGTCTATCACAGATATTTATATAGGTATAATTTGTGTAATAAAGTAATAAGTATATATTTGAAATCTAATATGAAATGATTAGTATTTGGTTACACTGGCTTTGATCTAATAATTATTCAAGGTTGTTCAGTAAGTTTGTAAACAAACTGAGTTATTCCATTTGACAACTTGTAACAGAAGTAATTCATAGTAACTTATTCGTACTTAGTAAATAAAGATTGATTTGTTTATATTTGAACCCAATCACTTCAGATATTACAAAATGAGATTGCGTTCTCTTGCGCTATTTACATTTTTTGTTAGATTTTGATTTGAAAATGTTATAATATTTTCTTTGAAATGAAATCTTATATTATAAATATATTGCAGGTTCGAGTCTCATTTCCAAAATAACTGGTGATAGTAGGTTTTTATGATAGGAGATTTAGTAGCGTTTGCGGGGAAGAAAGTTACGAGAGAGAGAGAGAGAGAGAGCGCGCGCGCGCGAAGAACGGAACTTCTTGACACTAGGCTCCTCTATTATAGCGTAAAATTAGAAAACTCCTCATCTTACATTCTATAAATAAATACTATAGCAAACAAAAAAATATATTGTTAAAGAATTTTTATTTAAAAAAATCATGTTTTAAACTAATTTTAAATATTGAAATTAAGCTTTTATTGTTCCATTATAAATATTTTAACGATTATGATATATAATCTC
>JAATLQ010034151.1:0-21211 GCA_013421005.1 Heliconius erato x Heliconius himera
TATATATATATATATATATATATATATATATATATATATATATATATATATATATATATATATATATATATATATATATATATATATATATATATATATAACTTATCTTAGTAACTTCGAATACTTATATTACAATTGAAGACATAATCTCACATGCTTTTTAAATACAACTAAATATATATTAATTATAAATTAAAACTTCTCGAAACATTTTTAACATCTATACTTCCTCAGACGCATCCGTCATCTCCTCTCTCTTTCTTTCCTTTTAGTTCTTTTCTTGACTTTGAAGTTGACAGTAACTTATTCAGGCAATATGATATTTTACAATAATTAAAATATTCATTATTATTTATTCCCGACTGCTAAGGAAGGGTTATGTTTTTCGCGCGTATCTTGTATGTATGTAATATTCTTTATTACCTCGTATCTCCAGAACCGCTGAATGGATTTACATATTTGAGGTATCGTTAGATTTGTATTAGCAGCCCAAGTGTTCTTAGATAGGTGACGTTAAAAAAAAATAATCATGGCGGCTTTGGTACGCCATTGGACTTAGTGAAAAAACATTTGTTCGTTTAGAATACTACAATATGGGTATCAAATTTAAGAGCTCAATACGAGGATTTCAAAAAGGTATATCATGATTATCATTACTCTAATAAATTCTAACAAAAAAATGAAAAATAAAAAATATTTGTAAAAACAAAAACCCCGACTGCATAAAACTAAAATGAAAATAAACAAGCTTAATACTTTATTAGGATTAACAGTCGGGACCTATAAGTAATTCTTCAATCAATAAAAACCCCGCATAATTTAAAGAGGTCCCAACTGTTAATCCTAATAAAGTATTAAGCTTGTTTATTTTCATTTTAGTTTTATGCAGTCGGGGTTTTTGTTTTTACAAATATTTTTTATTTTAAATTATAATATACAATGATTGAATATACATATTAAAATATTTTTAGTAAATATATTTTAAATTTGCGTGTTTTACCTACGGTATATTACGTTACTTTAATATTACTTGTGAACGGAACGCGTAATCAAAGAACTGAACTAAACTATTATTTATAAGATTGTATTTATCTTAAGCTATTAATAAAACAATATTATAAATTATATTTATAAATATTTTTATACTTATATTTTTTTTTATTAATTATATTATTTACCTACACATTTTAGTTCTGGTATGGATCGTTACATTTCGTATAACCGTTTAGTATGCCACTCGAAGGTGAAGTGAAGTCCGCATTTTTTTTCGAATTTGCTTTATCGCTGTTGACCTGAATTGGTCTTGACAGCGTCACCTGAAGAAAAAGTTCGAGATTTGATGATGTTTTAAACGTATGAAGGGCTGGCGATCGCAAGGCTACATAGGCTTATCATACGTTGGTTCCTGTCCGAGGCGCAGACGTGCCGTGAGATAGGACTGGCCAGGAAAGTCCGCATCGCTCGGTCCCACTATTTAAAAACGACGCGTCTTTCACCACACTTCCCTAAAAGCTTATATTGACAGTGTTGCTATCCTCTGAATACACCCAAGTCAGACAACTTGACGTTCCATATTTATACTCTGCAACATATTTTTTTTAGCTTCAAGCATGGTAGGCAGAGGGGGCCTAGTGTTAAATATTCCTCTCCAAACTTTTCGCCGAGTTTTGGAGGCATTGCATGTTGAGTGGTGGTACTCCGCACGGAGCTTTTCCAGCGAAGAAATGAAAATTATAAATATTTAATTTCCTCGAGTGGAAATCAAACACACAACCTATCGTGTTTACAGCCACACGCTTCTGTCCCTGCGCCACGACTTGCCTTTATATATGTGATATTAATAATAATTTAACATAATAATGAAAAGTAATATTTAATACATTTGGCAACAGATGCTCGCACTCAGGAAGCCATCGCATAATTCACACATTTCAATACTAATTAAAAAACGATTAACGAAAATTCCCAATTTAATGTCAATTAAAACATCCCATACAATGAACCAGTGAATACGTCAAAGGAAAATTACTGTATCAGTTTAAAAAAGCCTTTTAACGTTTATTATTTTGTCAAGTTACATCTTTGGTAATAAAATAAGTTTTTTTATTATATGTTTTATTTATTTTATGCCCCGAGAATTCGGTGGAAAATGGGGAAAGGAGTGCCTTAACACTAGATTCCCTTTACCTGCCCGTGAAGCTGAAAAAATTTTAATTTTGTAAGTACGAAACAAAACATCAATGGCTACTAAATTACGCATAAGGTGGCATCGAAATAATATAACAAATAAGTAGTCAAATAAGCCTTTTAACGTTTATTATTTTGCCAAGTTACATCTTTCGTAATAAAATAAGTTATTTTATTGTATATTTTATTTATTTTCTACTTAGAGATTTAGATGAAACTTTGGAGTAATTTATCTTATACGTCAAAATAACACTTGGAACTACAGTTTATGTAAAATTTTTGTATTATGGTTATATTTGGTTTATTATTCATCTTATTATAGGGCCAGTCGTGGCACAGTGGCACAAAGCGTGACTGTAAAACCGATTGGTTATGGGTTCTATCGCCACTCAAGGAGATGAAATATTTACTTAAATTTATATTTCCATTTCTTCGCTCTGGTGTCAAGGCAAAGCGCGCCGTTGAGTTCTGCCACTCAACACGCAATGCCTCCAGATTCGGCAGAAAGTGGGGAATGGAGTGTCTTAACACTAAGTTCCCTCTGCCTACCCTGCTGTGTGCGGGATATAGCGTGAAGCTGATTATTTACTTCTATAGTGATCTATCTATATATTACATATATATATATATATATATATATATATATATATATATATATATATATATATATATATATATATATATCTATGCTAATATTACAAAAGGAAATACTTCATTCCGTTTGACGCGGTAATGTTACAGGAACTCTTGGTTCGACTTGAATTATCGGATATTATATTTAACGAAGATGAGTAAAAGCTACATCATACTATAGATGGGAGTAGAGTGCCAATAAAGAATATTGCAAAACAGAAGAACTTGAGAAGTGCGTACGCTGCCTAAGCGGTTAAAGTTAGGTATAAATCATTTATAACGCATTTTTTCTAATTTCAACGTTCTAATAAAAAATCTACGACAGGATATCATGTCTAGCTCCAAAAGGTACACAATAACTGTATTTATGTTTTACAAATTACAAAAAAATAATATTTAATTACGAGGTATGAAATAAAGGATAGATTTTAACATTGGGCTTTACATAAAAATCTTAAAATAAACATTTAAAAACAGACATCTTATGGTTATCTTATAATTCTGCGTCGGAAGTTCAATTGTCAATGAATAAAGAAAAAGTAGATTTTTTAATCATGACTTCTAATATTTTAATTTTTGAAAAGTAAAAAATTAAATCAGCTTCACGCTGTATCCCGCACACAGCAGAGTAGGCAGAGGGAACGTAGTGATAAGATACTCCGTTCCCCACTTTCCGATAGTAAGATAGAGTTAATTAAAAACATTTTAAAAATAATTTTATACTTCGAAATATAATAAAAGATTTATATATTCTACATTAAACTACTTTATAATGAAAATAGATAAGTATATTATAGCGCCGGTAACAAGCACTGTAAAGAGAACCACACGTATAGAACAATAATTTCGAACATTGTCCAATTTCCAATAACTAATGGATACTAGGTGTCTCTCTGAAGTATAGACAGAAGATAGACTCTTATACAATCCTGTGAATTTTATTGAAGTCCATATTGATTTCTTTCGATAGCATACAGTTGTTATCCACAGAGCGTCTGCGAAATCCGCTTGAAAATGCTGCCTTTATCGAATTAGTTTACTTTTTTTGTTTTTCAAATTAAATGTATTATTTTTTTTCAATTTTATTTATAGATGTTTCTTGATTTTGAATAAACGAGAAATAAATAAATTTATAGTTTAGTTATTTTCTTTTAACACATTTTTTGTAAAATAATACAGGGTATGTTATTATATGTTATTTATTATATATGAGGAATACAGAATATGTTATTAAAAATTAATTTATTCATGAGTATATACATTAATAAGCATAAAATACGTACAGAAAACAGAAATTCCATTTAAATAGTTCATTTGAATTCTCATGATTATTACCCCACGAAATATAGTAATATTTAGCAATTGCTCATTAAACATGACGTGCTATAAAATAAGACCAGGCGCAGATTCAACTATAGCGTGAAGCTGATTTATTTATTTTATATTAATCTATTAAGCTGAAATCCCAGGACCCGAAGGCTACGTCATTTTAGCAAGACTGAAATTTTAAGGATAAATTGTTATAGTAGAAACTTATTATATTATATTTATGATTGCCAGATCCTATACATGGGCCTTTACTTCCGCCAGACGTCCTAAAGATTGTTACTATCTAGCTTAAATTTTAAATATATTATTTATAACGTAAATGTATTTTAAGACACTTTATAAGCATCCAGACCGAAGTCAGAATCATGCTTCCAGACCATAAGTTGGCGCTACCTCTGAAAGGGTGAGACCCTTCAAGTTAGTAAGTACGCATACTGTCTTAACTACATATTAAATATTACTATTACTCCTCAAAATTTCAGCTCTGCTAAAATGGCGTAGGTCTGGGGCCCTGGGATCGTGGATATATTGTTTTTTTATCCGCAATCTGATATGGTAAATCAACAGACTATCAATTGATGACATAGCTTTCTATTAATTTCTCTAATAAAAACATTACCTTCACCCTACATCCCGCACACAGCAGAATAAGCAGAGGGAACGTAGTGTTAAGACACTCCGTTCCAGTGGCGTAGTAAGGGGAGGGCAAGGGGGGGCATCGTGCCCCGGGCGCTACTTCCAAAGGGGCGCCAAAAGGTCTGCTAAACTGCAAAAATGTTCGTCTGGGGGGCGCTGAAAAGGTATTTTGCACCGGGCGCGAGTTACGCTCGCTACGCCACTGCTCCGTTCCCCAAGTTCCCCCAAATTCTGGAGGCATTACGTGTTGATTAAACGCCGCGCATTGCCCCGACACCAGAGCGAAGAAATGGAAATGTAAATTTAAATAAATGTTTCATTTCCTAAAACCACTTGAACTCACAACCCATCACGTCTACAGCCACACTTTGTGTCCTTGCGCCACGACTGGCCCCGAAACAAAAGCGTAATTATGACAAAAAGAGCCACAATATTTATTACCTACGATTTTAAATTATTGGCTAAAAATAGTATATAAATATATAGATAAGAGAATAAATCTAACATAATGTGAACAAATAACTTAAAAAGGAATTAAATTAGACATGGAATATAGACTTTTTGATTGCGAATCCCAACTTTACAATTAGAGACACAATATGGTACCTATTACAGAAACTAATTGAAGAACCTACGAGTACATACATAACTTAAATTTATTTCCTTTTTATGACATTCTCATGTAAATGAGATGATAAACCTTTCTATTAACAACAATTCTCAACAACATCAATTCTAAGTTCAACAAATCTAAACAATTTCGTATATTCAATATTTTAAATGCTATCCTAATGACATTTTGGTTTTGGAACAAATATGTCTATCTTACTTACTTAAATATGTATCTTACTATTTTGGTATTCACCTATCATAAAATTAAAATATTAAGTTATCATTTTAAAAAATCTGCTTGTTCTTCACTTCTTGTCAATTAAACTCCCAACGCAGAATTCCCATCAATTGTATCTTTTTTAACCGACTTATGTAAGAAGGAGGTTTCGATTCGATTGCTTTTTTTTTGTTTGTTACCTCAGTACTTTTGACTGGGTGAACCAATTTTGAAGATTCTTTTTTTATTTGAAAACTTTGTTAAAGCCGATAATTGAAGTGAGGTATCAGATTAATAGGGCTCTGGCAGAGCTATGCTTGAATTTCAGAAAATGCTTGAGACCTCCAATTTTTGTACGGAACTTGCGGTGGGCGAGCCCGACTCGCGCTTATTCGGTTTTTTATTGGATTATGGGATCCAGTGGAAGTCGGTTTCATTATCGTATTCGTATGGAACGTTAAGTTATATACCGAAACTATGTATTTTATAAAATATTAACTATTTCTAATTGCTGAGTACAAATATGATATCCATTTATCGTAACGACGAAGTAAATGTTAGAATCGTTAGGTATATTTGCAACGGTCTTTAAAAATGTGAATAGTCGCAATATTATGTAGAATCATTAAGATGATCCTTAGAAATAGTCATTATTCGTTTAATTATTAGTAAACTAATAATTAATTTTTCAAACTTCTTTTATTTAGCTTGACTTTTTCGTGGGTCTAATCTGGTATCTAATTGAAATTTTACCCCCTTCCTGTTCACCGATAGACTTGAAACTTGATAAATAGGTGCTTTTAGTTCTAGTGACAATACAAGATTACAAATCCAAGATTTTAAATAAAAATAAAATAAATTCAAGATGGCGGCCGCCGCAAAATGGCGGATTTCATATTTTATGAACCCGTCAATATTGGTAAGGACTTCACAAGTAGATTAACACACACTTAAAACAAAGCTATTAGTGATTTACAATAAAACTATTTTAATAAAAAAATACTTAATTTACTTTTAAAAATATTATCAACTACCTACTAATATTTGGTCACTTTCTAACAGGTATAAAACATCGTAAATAACAATGAATGGTGTCACTTCTAGTATCCTTTTATCTCAAGCCAGTGGTTGTCCAGGTACTCGAAACCTTTTGTTATTTGAATTGTTTTCAATTTACCAAAGTACTTGACGTAACAAAAAAGCACTTGTGGCATGTTTTTGTCACTATACATTTCATGATTTGCGTACATCCGGATTTTTGAAAACAAAGAAGATTTGAAAAAAAAAAACAAATAATAACTATTTGATTACTCGATAAATTGGCACAGTCAAAACCTATGTTTTGATTATACCTTAACTATATGCAAAGATTATTTGTTCATATTTCTTTAATAAATAATCTTTTTTCTAAATTTAATGAACATGTCATTTCAATCAGCTTCACGCTGTATCTCGCACACAGTAGAGTAGTCAGAGGGAACACAGTGTTCAGACACTCCGTTTCTCACTTTCCGCCTCTACACCAGAGCGAAGAAATAAAAATATAAATGTAAATAAATATTTAATTTCCTCGAGTGGGGATCGAACCAGTCAATTTTACAGTCACACTTTGTGCCCCTATGCTACGCCATTTCAATCAATTGTTATTAACATATATTTCTCATTTATGACACAAAATTTATGTTCATAATGAAAAAAGACGAAAAGGATTTTTTAGCTTTATTCTGTAATTATATCTGTCCGAAAAATAGGTCTAGGTCTCAATAGCAGGGTAGTCTTTTTTATTAGTTTACCCTATTATTAAGACCCAGTGTTAAGACACTGTTACCATTAAGATCCTTCCGTTTCTCACTTTCTGCCAACTTCTAGGAGCATTGCGTATTGAGTGACGGTGTAATTAAAATTTATTTATTACCAAGATGTTGTTATATGTAATATGTAACTATCTACGTAGGTATACATGATGAATTGTAATGATTACATATTATAAACTCACGAGCGCAGCAAAAAGGACAATTTTGTACCATACCACAACTTATTATGTAAATTTAACTTTTTTATGTTACCTTTTGTTCCGCTGATTTACATTTTTAATGTATTTTTGTGTTACAGATTGAAATAAATGTATGTTATATTTTTTTACGATTGTCACACTTTATCAAGCAAAATGAATGCTCCGAGTAAAATGTATTTTTCAAATACGACACATTGTTACTCTCAATTGTCGGAGGTTTCAATATATCTGCCATTTTCAAGGAATTCCCTTCTGACCTTCCTATCTACAAAAGAATTTACTGAATGAAAGGTGCTGGGACAAGATGACGGCAGGTAAAAATGCTTTTACGTAAGAGCTATAACTCTAGTATGGGTTACGCATCTGGCAGAGATATTTAATGGTAAAACTTTTACACATTTTAGTGATCTATGTGCAAGTTGGTAACTTTTGATCAAACTCGTGATATTTCATAAGTTTGTAATGAAATGCCAAGTAAAACCAAACCATCATACTTATGCATCATGGGAGATAGATAGGAAATCTCTTTCCAATAATTTAAGAAACTTTTGCGTTGTGGGTGGCGAATCAATTGTTGTGCTTGAATTCACTATCCAAGTGAGACTATTACCATTGTGTATTGTATAGTATACTTTTTATCTTTTAAAATTCAGACATTTTTACTATTTAAAGTTTTAAGATTATATTTTTTTTGTAAATACTGTACAAAACATGTAAATAATATATTATCAATTAGCTTCACGCTGTACCCCGCACACAGCAGGGTAGGCAGAGGGAACCTAGTGTTAAGACACTCCGTTCCCCACTTTCTGCCGAATTCTGGAGGCATTGCGTTTTGAGTGGCAGACGTCAACGCCGCGCTTAACCTCAACACCAGAGCGAAGAAATGGAAATATAGATTTAAGTAAATATTTCATCTCCTCGAGTGGGGATCGAACCCACACCAGTCGGTTTTGCAGTCACACCTCGCGCCTCTGCGCCACGACTGGCCTCAATATTCAATGGCAAATATATTATATTCAATGGCAAATTTGAATCGTCTTATTAAATCCATTTGATGAATGTCATAATGAAATAATACAGTGATTCGTCTTCATAATGCTACACCCACGGTCTTAATGTTGGGTATACAATAAACGATAATGCGATATGATATTATATTTCTATAGACGTATTTTATTTTAAAATATATATTTTTTATTTTTAACATATATATCGTAATCTTGCATATGACATAAATATGCGTATATGCTTTTTTATATAAAAAAATCAATTAAAGATAATTTTACGTCCAGCTAACAGAACAAGTTTTCATTTTGTATTTTTAGGCAAAATTTTAATTTTAACGTGAAAAAGCTCTACTTTCGAATCTTGTTACTGTTCATAATTGAGTTACGAATAAGTAAAACGCTACCTTTTTGCCATCTGAAGTATTGTCTCAACGTAATGGTCCAACATTTTATTGGGCGTCCTTCGTTTATTTTTCACGAAATCATTAAATTAAATATTAAGAAAAGTATAAAGGTTAACGACATTTGTGTATCACTTTAACGTTCGTGCAGTGTGTTAAGCTTGCATGTTACATTTCATTTATTTCAAGAGCTAATTTTATTTGCTTTTTTAAAATTATACTTTTGAACTTGGCTACATTAAATTTTAGTCATTATAAAAATTACGTTATATAGTTACGTAATTGTCCTTCAAAAATTTTATATTTTGAATACATATATTGTTATATTTATAGAACATTGTACTATGTTATTAACACACTTAAATGAATGTCATATACATATATCAAAACTTAATTTACCAGAATTCCTTAGTTGTATTTGAGTATGTATGGTCTCAAATCTTGCCACATTTGATTTTAATAATAGATATAAATTGAACATAGGCCTAACATAATATCATTATCATTAAGCATCTTCAAAAATGCCAAATTATATATATATTTTTAAATCAACTCCAGAACACGTGCTGAGTTTTTTATAGATCCGAAACGAAGTGAACCGTATGTTCGGAAACCGTCGCCCTACCCAGGATATCCTGTTTGAAAAATAAAAGAGCTACCCCACACCTTTGTAAGAAAGCAGAATTATATTAAACCTTAATTTTAGGCATTAAAGTATAGTTTTATATTTTTGTTGTAAAAACGCATATTGTGCGTTCAAGAATCAATAATCTGATCTTAATATAGTTAATAATGTGCATAATTATTTTATACACTTTTAAGGGTTGTGATACTTTATGTGGCTTTCAAAAATGTTGAACTTTTTTGTTATTTGTATCAAAAAAAAGAAGTAAAACCATACTATGTAAATGAAATTATTATAGCAGTACCTTTATGTTTCTTACAATAATATACATAGGAAGGTTTATATTATAATTCACTATTACTTATTATATTTTTCATACAGTAAAAATTGTCATTAGTAATATATTAATTTGAGAATATTTAAAAATTTTATTTTTCATTTATCTTAAATATACACATAAACGTGATTCTATATGATATGTAAATAAATAATTCAACACGTGAGATCATAAAACGTAGCCATTCTAAAAAAAGAAAAACTCGCGTTGTAAAGTTAGTATGGTAGTGTGTAAGTGAATAATAAAATAAAACAAGATATAAGAATGATGTTAAATGAAGGAAATTATTTAATTAAATGTAATTTTGATTTCAAATTACTTTGATTTTCATTCAATTTGATTATCAAATAGGTATACTTATTTAATTTGTATATTTTTAAATCTTTTAACATATTAGTAAAACCAATAACCAATTATTTCTGATTCATATATAGCACTTCTTGTATGGGACTTCACTTCGTCAAATCAGTTTAACACTCATTAAAAAAATATATTATCAGGTTCCTTCACCCAATAGAAAGATGTCTGTCAGGACTATATCTAGAGGAAGCACAAAAGTATTCTGCTGATATGAATATGTAGAATTTAGATCTAAGGATAGATCCCAGAATAAAACAAGCTTCTAAGTCAATGCAATCAACAGATAGGTGCATTTATGAATATTTTTTGCTGGATTTGATATGATATTCACCACGTAGTAGAAAGCTATGGGCTACTACTTTCCGTGAACTTACAGTAACGAAATTTGGAACGATACTTACAATACAAATAAAGAAAAAAATCGAAATGTGAAATTGCAAAGATATAATACAGCAGTATAATAATGATAATAATAGCTTCATGCTGTATCCCGCACACAGCAGGGTAGGCAGAGGGAACTTAGTGTTAAGACACTCCGTTCTCCACTTTCTGCCAAATTCTGGAGGCATTACGTGTTGAGTGGCAGAACTCAACGCCGCGCTTTGCCTCGACACCAGAGCGAAGAAATAGAAATATAAATTTAAGTAAATATTTCATCTCCTGGAGTGGGGATCGAACCCGCAACCAGTCGGTTTTATAGACACACACTGTGCCACTGCGCCACGACTGGCCTCGAAGCAGTATACTCGTACATATATCGTTAGTTATATTATTATTGTCACGGATTCGCTCCGATTTGATAGCATTGTAAATTTTCAAATGAAAGGGCGAAAATAAATGACATGATTATAAGATTAATCTAATTGAATCGGGGAGCCATGACCTCATGACATTGCCAAGGGACAAGTGTAACGAGAATGCGCCAACTTAACGTTACATAACAATTTTGTTACTTTTTATTTGTGAAACAATACTGTTATCCAAATGCCTTCCACAATTATATATTCACCTACATATAAATTCGAATTCTGTGTATTTAACATATATCTAGTACCTATTTACTAACAGGTAATCCAAATAATAATGTTTTCGTGAATCTATAATTACTAATATACACTTGCAATAAAATTGAATATACCAGTTTAATTTAAAAAAAAATGGCATAAGCAAACATGAAATTTTATATCATTAGACCAATACGTTTCAGTATCACATTACATACATTAATTTAAATGGAAATCATGGTACGCCAATAAAAATTAAGTATAAAGATATATATGACTTATATTGTTATTTTTATTTATTTACATATCAATTGCATTTCGTTATTACGATATAAATAATATCATTGTGCAATTTTGACCAATGTGTTTATGTTGTGTTATTATGTTATTATTAAATTAAAAAAAAAAAACTTAAAACAAAAACCAAACACAAAAAGGTTTAACGCACCTGTGTGTCCACAAAACGCCATTAATTCCCCATTCGTTCTCTTTCTATCTCATTCACCAGACGCCGGTGAGTCGTAACGTAAAACGTTCGTTCTCGACAGTCGCGCTTTGGCCGTCGCGTCGAATGTTCCGCGCATGCGCAACAATAAAACCAACTACGAACTGACATTTCGAACGTAAATAAACAGTGTATAAAGTAAATTAATTATAGCGTGATAGTGTATTATTAATATATTATTAGGATTTTTATATTAATAGTAATATTCTAGTGCCAAAAAGTGCAACGAATTTTCGAGTAAGTACCTGTTGTTTTTTTTTTGCGTCGCATCGATTTTGCAGCGTGCATCGTTCAGATTTATTGTTTTTATTGAATTATTGTTGGGTTTGTATGTGTTTGGTGTATATCTTGCTGAATTGTAATAGAAATGCTGTTTTTTTTCTTTTTTTTTGTTAAGACATGACAGCCAGTGTATTTTAATTTATAAAACAGATTAATTTGAAATATAAGACATGTGACATTAGTTATTACGAATATAGGAATTTAGAATTGCATAAAAATATTTATTTTAATATAAATTTAATGCATTCTTATTATATCACTTATTTATTTTACGACTTACCTTTGTGCGTTAATATACGAATACAGTAATGCCAATGCCGGCACGTGTTTTGTTATTTTACTTTTTACTGTCTAGACTCACTTGACCCATAAAATTCCTTAAATATATAATAATAAATTATAAATATATATAATTTTAGTCATTTTATACTGTATTTATGTTACAGTTAATCCTACTAACCGCACAATGTCCAAGTTCGAAAAGCTAATTAGGTATTTACATGCGGTCACTGAACTCTAGTCTTGAGCCAAAGATAGACGCCAACATCTAACATCTAATCTATTTAATACTAAAACGTTTTTAACATAGCCACTGATTAAATTCTAAAATTCTTATCATTTTCTTATCGAATAATTAGAAATATCCGTAGTTCGCCATTACCGGATTGCATTTAGATTGATTGTTCCGTACAAAATAGCATACGAAAAATTGATACAATATAAATATTCTATTAGCCTAAGTTAAATTTTAAATAAAAGTTATATATAGTAAGTTAGTTTACGTTTAGATCTTATTATTTGATTATTTATTGTGATACTATTATTAAAATGAAAATTGAATTATATTATGGAATATTTTTAAACATAACATGTACACTTAACACAATAATAAATAATTATAATGTAGCAATTCCTCCAGAATTCGGCAGAAAGTGGGGAACGGAGTGTCTTAACACTAGGTTCCCTCTGCCTACCTCGCTGTGTGCGGGATACAGCGTGAAGCTGATTTAATTTTATTTTGAATTATAATATAACATGTTTAATATATTAGTAATTTAGAAGGATTGAGTACTACACTACTACTATAATGACAATTCTTTTCGCACCATTATATAAGGGCTAGGTTACATTTAACATTAACGTATTATCGAAAGTTTATTGATATGGCTACCTTTTACAATATTTATTTAATTCTTAATTTTTTTAAAATAAATATATAGATATCATTAATTCACATACTATACATAATGATGAGCCCATTCGTGGCGCAGAGGCACAAAGTGTGACTGCAAAATCAAGTGGTTGTAGGTTCGATCCCCACTCGAGGAAATGAAATATTTATATAAATTTATATTCATTTCTTTGCTCTGGTGTTGAGGCAAGCGCAGCGTTGAGTTCTGCCGCTCACCACGCAGTGCCTCCAGATTTCAGCGGACAGTGGGGAATGGAGTGTCTTAACACCAGGTCTACCTTGCTGTGTGCGGTATACAGCGTGAAGCTGATTTGATTTACACGGTGATGCTCACCCTTGACGTCTCTCGTCTAGCTTCTATTATCTCTTAATTCCCAAATATCTTAAGACTTAAACTTTAAGTTCAAATTTAACTATTCATATATTTAAAAAATCCATTGTGAACGAAAGTCGTATAATATTTCGTAGATACTTGTTTCATTCGTCACAGTTCATTGCATCATAGATAATTACATGTAATTAAGTATTACAATTAGTAAATGGTCTGGTAAAGCTTGTGTTATGTTAATGTGTTATAGTTGTGGCTGGTGGAACTTTTTTTGATATATCTTTATTAGTTTACTTTAATGTTTAATATGGTTTTAATAGAGGCTTTTTTTGGTTATTTTTTTTATTATATGTACATATGTGTGGCTGTAAACGCGACGGTTGTAGGTTCGATTCCCATTCGAGTGAATGAAATAATTAATATTTTCGTAACTAGGTAACAATTAGTATAATTCTTAGTAATTATCTTTGGGTAGCGGAAATTTGTAAAAATCTCCCTACAGAGATGCTAACAACATAAATAAGTTGTAACAATCGTATTAAAGCTTTTTCCTTTCCTAAGTGTGGAATAACACTTTAAAAAATGTTTACAGTCTTCTACTTATTTTTTTATTTAAACGTATTGTGGAGCTCATTACCAAAGACGCAAAATATTTTTAATTACCTACAAATGAATAAGGAAATAATGTCTGAAAATCACAAAAATAAAATAAAAATAAAATGTGAAAACTCCTTTATTTTGCGATAAAACATAATAAAAGAGTTTTTAGATTTTATTCATAAAAAAAAACTTTTATACGTTTAAATTAAATATATTTAACTAATAAAACAACATACTTTCCCGTTATACAACCTTACAAATTAGAAGACATTTATTAATTTTGTTAGAATACCTTCGCTAGAGAATCGCGAATCTCTTTCAACACCGCCGCAACTTGGGAACGGCTGAGACGCCTCCTAACCTATACGTAGACTCGCATTCCTTCTAAATTAACACGACCAAAACTCATGGGAAGCTCGTTTTAGAAAAGCAAAATAAAACAAAATCGAACCAGTTAACCAATTGATGTTAATTGATAAACCAACGAGGTATATGTTTTTTGTTTGAAGAGATTTCTTCAAATTTGCATTTTTTAGCTGTTTAGTGGTATCTAAGATCCGAATACGATGTCTTTCAATGTACACGGTAGTGATGTTCCGTTGAAACAAGAACTAATGTAAATTAAAAAAGAACTTTATGAACTGCCTTAACTTAAAACTATTTCGTAAAGGTAACATCTCTAGATAAATATTTTAAAATCTTGAAATTGAAAAAGTTTACAAATACTTATAATTATTACTAAAATGGGGAACATAGTGTCTTAACACTAGGTTCCCTCTGTCTACCCTGCTGTGTGCGGGATACAGCGTGAAGTTAATATTTTAAGATAAAGATTTTCGTTATGAGGTATTAAAGTTCAGTAATTATCCAGTTAAAGTTGCGGATGTGTCGCGTACGCTAACTCTAGATAAGCTAAATACTAACTTCCTGTAATGTAGGGTGTCCACAAAATACTTAAAAAGCGAATACATTTTTTTAAATATGTTTAGATTTATTATAGCAAATCAAGGTACAGTATTGACTTAATACTTTTGAATTTGATTTGAAAGTATAAGAATAAATATTCTTCCTCCTAAAAATATTTTTTGTCAATTTTGAGACCAGTCGTGGCGCAGGGGCATAAAGTGTGACTGTAAAATCAACTGGTTGTGGGTTCGATCCCCACTCGAAGAAATGAAATATTCGATATTAAATATGAAATATTTCGCTCTGGTGTTGATGCAAAGCGCGGCGTTGAGTTCCGCTACTTAACACGTAGTGCCTCCAGAACTTAGTGGAAAGTGGAAAACGGAGTGTCTTAACGCATATATTAATTACTTTAATTTTTTTTCTTATTGTTGTTACTTTTTGTATGTCCTACCAGTTTACTTACATCCTACCGACATGTTACGAAATAAATTTTAATAATATAAAAAAAAATAATAAAAAAAACTAAATCATATCCACAGTAACAGCAGTGGCGTTGACTCCACTAGTTATTGCCGCGGCCTCGACCCCTATGAGACCACGTATTTTTAGACTTCATCGCCTTCCCAAACGAAACTAGTATAGAGTGTGACTCACAGTGGGAAGTTATGCGATATTTGCCTCCGTGAAAACATTATTACACTTTTAAAACGATTTTCTTGAAAGCATACCACTTAAGAATAGTGGAAATATATGATTTGTTAGTCACTAAGGTAGTGTTTCGCTCGCGGCTTCACTTGCCTAGTCTATATTATTATTATTGTGGCTATTTCGTTATTTTTAAGCATATTATACTATATATATGTATATATGTCTTATATTACATCAAAATTACTTATTAATTTCTGATATTTTCGACTTTAATCTATCCTTCATATTATAAAATTTAAGTGTTTCTTGATTGAACGCGCTAATCTCAGAACATTGAACACTAGAACAACAGAATTGAAATATTGTTTGTATTGGATTGTCTATTGATCAAGGGAGTCTAAACTAATTTACATCATATGGATTGAACCTACTGCCCCTGCGGTTGCTTCTGTGCGTTTAGAACGTGTCATATCACATGTCTCATACACAATTACACACTCTTTGTTCTTTTGTCCAAACGGGTGAAGTCATAACTCATAACTCTCCATTTCGCTTCGTCGTAGTCGGGTAAAAACTTATCTTCTAGAAAATGCATGTGTACTAAGTATAAACTTCCCTTTTTTATCACTATATTAGTGCAAAATCACATTTTACACTATGTAAAGAAAACAATAGAGGCCGTAGTGACACAGTGGCACAAGCGTAGATATCAGTAGATGCGGCGGTTGCATGTACAATTCTATCGGAGTAATGAAATATTTGATATGTTCATTTCTTCGATCTGGTAACAACGTAAAACACGGCGTTGTGCTCCATCACTCCACACGAAATTTCTCGACCGACAGAAAGTAGAAAACGGAGTGTCTCTCACTAGGTTCCCTTTACCTACCCTGCTTCTAAGAAATAAATAGGTACTGTACTGTTTCATCAAACTAAATAAGTGAATACTTAGAGCTGAACTGTCTAAGAATATTTGCCTGCTTTAAAGTTTCGTCGCAAATGCCAAATAGCGATCTTTCCGCGGGTTTATTGACTTTGTAAATGTTTGGTCGTAAATGTTAACTCGTGTCTAAACGATGTTCAACAAAGACGTTGTTTCTTAAAATATAAACAAACATATTTAAATATAGATATACATACATACATATACATCGATTTTTTTTGTTATAAAGGTGGATGAAGGAAATATTTTAATTTTTTTCGCTCTGGTATCGAGACATAGCGCGGGGTTGAAATCCGCCGCTCAACACGCAACACGTAAGATTGTCTAGACAGTAAGAAGTGTCTGAATGGGCTTAACATAACGAAAGGAGAGTCTTAACCGTAGGTTCCCATGTCCCTTTTGCTTACCCTGCTATATGCGGAACACAATAGCGTGAAGTTAAAAAAACATTGTAATTACACAAAATAAATATCATTTTATCAATTTAGATATACAAAGTGGTGTTTTTGTCTTTCGCAAATTAGTGCATATATCTTACATTCTGTTGAACACTTATGTTCGACATTTATTAAAAAGAAATAAATTCTGTTGCCAAAAAGCTGAGATAACATTTGCCTTTGATCCCTGTAATCAAATTTACTTACTACTCTTCTCACTTGATTTATTAGTTAATATTCATATCCATTTTATTAAGAGGACTGTACTGATAAATGTGTTTATATAAATTTCGATATTAATGGACAACTTCACGCTTTTTCCCGCATAGCAGGATAGACAAAAGGAATCTTGTGTTAAAATACTCCGTTCTTTACTTCCCAATTTGTGGAAAGTTTGCATGTTAATTGGGCAAGTGGTATTCAATTCAGTATTCTCCTTCGGGCTTTTCTACTACAGAATAAAAATAATTTAAATAAAAGTTATTCACACACACACTGCGGAAGGAAAAATACTTATTTAGAAAACGTATATTTTTTTTAATAATTGTACGAATGGCTTCCAAGAGGCGCCGGTTCAAATCCCGATACGTTCAAATTTTTATACTTTCTCTAAATAAAATGAGACTTTTTCTGTTTTACGCCCAAAAAATATACGAAATAGTGGACTCAATGACAATTATTATTATTAACTTGTTTACAATTTTTAAGTATTAATAATAATTTGTATAACTAAGAAACTTGCCCCCGTGAAGGCCAGTCGTGGCGCAGGGGCAAAATGTGTGAATGTAAAAGCGACTGGTTGTGGGTTCAGTCTCCACTCGAGGAAGTAAAATATTATTTAAATTTATAACTCCATTTCTTCCCTCCGGTGTAGAGGCACAGCGCGACGTTGAGTTGCGCCTCCAAATGTCTCTTAACACTAGGTTAACCTCTGCCTACCTTGCTGTGTGCGGGAAACAGCGTGAAGCTGCCTTTTTTTTTAGTTCGTTAGTTAAACTTTGTAGGAGATTTGATTTTATAATTATTTTTACTATATTTATAAATAGTTACATACGTACATCCCTTCATTTATACGGTCTTATTTCTGTAAGAATAGAGTTGACCTTATCACACAACCTATTAATCGGTATCGAAAACAGTTAAGCTCCAACCACACTATCCGAACTAATGGCTTAATAAAATTTTACTACCATATTGGTCAGGCATTTGCATTATATATATCTAATCATAATTTGACAGCGCCATCTATATTATGGAAACAATAATAAATAATAATTATTTTTGACGTTATTGTTATTTATAGTGACCATATCTGAATCACTGAGGCCAGTCGTGACGCAGTGGCACAAAGTGTGACTGTAAAACCGACTGGTTGTGGGTTCAATCCCCACTCGAGGTGATGAAATATTTACTTAAATTTATATTTCCATCGCTCTGGTGTCGAGGTTAAGCACGGCGTTGAGTTCTGCCACTCAACACGTAATGCCTCCAGAATTCGGCAGAAATTTAACAGGAACTGCTGTGTGCGGGATACAGCGTGAAGCTGAACATATCTGAATACCTCTGATTTTCGCTTTCCATTAATTTTTACTCGACTGCGGCGAATACCAAAAAGGGTTATGTTTTTAACGCGTATGTTTGTGTGTTCGTTTCCTTGTTCCTTTGTAACTGTAGCAGTGCAGTGCAAAAAAGTGTAAAGCAGTGAATCGATTTTGATAAATTATATGTCTTTGTCTTGATGGCGATGTATTACATTGGTTTAGTTTATGCAGTCGGGTGTTTTGTTTAGTTTATAATTCATTGTTATACTCTGCATATAAAATTTAAAAGATCAATACAGCATTCTGGACAAAGCTCTAAAGAGACTAGACGGTAGAAATATCTACATACACTATAAATATAAACAACTACCCAAGAGGCCATATAAATCATTGCAGTAGTCAGACATAGGTATCCCGAATGCGCTTTGAAATTAACTCAACGATTATTATATTAAATTAAATTGTATAATTTATCTGTATTTAAAATATTAAAGTGAACTAGCGGGAAAAAACAGCTTAACGCTGCATCCCGTATATAGTAGGGTAAGCAGAGGGAACCTAGTGTTAAGACACTCCGTTTCCGACTTTCCACCGATTTCCGGAGGCATTAGCGAACATTGACGAAGAGTGGCGAAACTCAACGCCGGAATTCAATTTTATATTTTATTTGTATTAATAGTATTAAAGTGAACTTACAAAGTATAAAAGGAATTCGAAAAGATTCCCAGACGGGAGCTTATTTAGTACCTAACGTGGGAGTGGAAGAGGTGCTAAATGCCTACGGTTTCGCTTTTAAACAATAGTCAATATCTTATCTTGACTATACAGAGAGTTTTAAAAGTACTTTGTCAAGATTGCGAGGCCCTCGTGACCCAGGGGCATAAGTGTGTGACGGTGTTGTGGGTTCGATCCTCACTCGAGGAAATGAACTATTATTTATTAATATTTTCTTGTCTTCGCTCTGGTACCAAAGCAAAAGCCCGACGTTGAGTTCCGGTACTCAATACGCAACATCTCGAAAAATTTGATGGAAAGTGGAGAGCGGAGTGTCTTAACATTAGGTTCTCCCTGTCTTTCTTGCTATGTGCGGGTTAAAACGCGCTGTCAAGATTGGATTGGAAGGACGATAGGAATTTAGATATATCTTCATTATTCTAAACTATATTGAGTTGTCATACAATATAAGTAGGTTTTTTTTTCTCCAGCTTCACGCTGTATCCCGCGCACAGCAGGGTACGCAGAGGGAACTTAGTGTTAAGAGACAGCGTTCCCCCACTTTCAGCTGAATTTTGGAGGCATTGTGTGTTGAGCGGCGTAAACGCCGCTCTTTGCCTCGACACCAGAGCGAAGAAATGGAAATATTCATTTGAATAAATATTTCATTTCCTCGAGTGGGGATCGAACCCACAACCGTCGCGTTACAGTTACACCATCGTGCCCTTGGGCCACGACGGGCTGGCTGTACGTATATATAATATATTAATGTTATTATTGTTACTAAACTCATATTTCGTATTATTTATATTATGTTTCCCGTGGGATAGAAACAAAAATAGTACTAAAAATAGTTTATTCTATAACTTTTAATGAAAGAACAAAATTACCTAATTTCAACATATAACGTGTATTATTATAATATTTCTATGTTATTTTAATTTTAATAGGAAAAAAATACTCTATTATTCATGATTGACAGAGATAACAGATAATTAATATATAATATAAGAAATGCAATATTTAATTTAATTTCTTCGCTCTGGTGCCGAGGCAACGCGCGGCGTCAAGTTCCGCCACTCAACGCTTTGCCTCCAGAATTTAGCGGTAAATGGGAAACAGTGTCTTAACATTAGCTTCCCTCATCCTAACCTACTACAGTGTGTACTTAAAAAAAAAAACTTTATGAGTTACCTGTAACTGTAGACAGACGAATAATTATTTTAGATAAATTTAAAATTGACTCCGAATAATATCTTAATTAATTAAGCAATAAAAGGATGTTGTTTTTTGAACCGTGAAAGATCGAGACATGATAATAATAATGTACCGTTGCAATTTTTCCGTGTACGTACAAAATCGAGTTATTCTCACACAATAATTGCTTTAATTTTGGTAAACTTGCTAATTAAAGTTGTTGCAACCTTTTTTTTTTAGTAATTTAGTCTAGCTTTTTTATGTTTTATTTTTAGTTTTTAATTACTTTTTTTCATGTCTATGAATTGTGATTTAAATTTTATTATTATTATTAGCTTCACGCTGTATCCCGCACACAGCAGGGTAGGCAGAGGGAACTTAGTGTTAAGACACTCCGTTCCCCACTTTCTGCCGAATTCTGGAGGCATTGCGTGTTGAGTGGCAGAACTCAACGCCGCGCTTAACCTCGACACCAGAGCGAAGAAATGGAAATATAAATTTAAGTAAATATTTCATCTCCTCGAGTGGGGATCGAACCCACAACCAGTCG
>JAATLQ010034152.1:8479-21212 GCA_013421005.1 Heliconius erato x Heliconius himera
GGGGCCGTTCAAGTATTACGTAAGCAGTTTTTTTGCAATTATTGACCCCCCCCCCACTCCCCTATGTCATCAAAACCCCCCCCGCCCCCCTACAGTGCTTACGTAATACTTGAACGGCCCCAAATAAGTGAAAAAGTTTTTAAGAAATAATACATAAAGTTATGTGATATTCTAGTGAACAAAAAAGTATAAACTTAAAAAAAAACTATAGGTACATTTCAAATCATGATTGTCAAAAAATGTTGAGCGATAAAAATAATGTAATATCATAATTGGTCTTCCACACAAAACAGATTTCTTTCTTATATCAAAATGTTGAGAGACATGTATTTTCTACATATGGCTTCATGGTAGACTCTTAGATAAAAATAAAATGTTCTTTTACCTGATATTAACATGCTTTGTATGAAAAATGATAACTTAGCCAGCTATTGTGTTGTTACAAAGTAAATATTGGATTTCTAAGAATTCTTTTTTGAAATGACATTCACAGATCACCTTTGACATTAATGACATTCCCAAATTTGTTTGTATATAATAATATTAAATTATAAGTTTTCTTTCTGCCTCACGCTGTATTTGGCATGTAGCAGGGTATGCAGAAGGTACCTAGTTTTAAGACACCCCGCTTCCCAATTTCCGCCAAATTCTGGAGGCATTGTGTGTTGATTGGCGGAATTCAATATCGCGCTTTGCCTTGACACTAGAGCAAAGAATATATATAAAATATTAAATATTTCATTGCTTCGAGTGGGAATCGAACCATTAGCGTTTATAGTCAGACGCTTGTGCCCTGCGCCACAACTGGCCTGAAAGTATACTTTCAGGCCAGTTGTGGCGCAGGGCACAAGCTAGTAGGATATGTATATTTGTTGTATTAAGAGTTGTTGTACATGTATTGATGGTATTCACAAAATGCGTTTTTATTAAGTTTTTACTGTTAAAGGAATCTAGTACTGTTAAACAGGACGTTCTACAGAACGATAAACCATTCAATATTGTAAAGTTTACTATTAATTTATAAAAAAAAATTAAATCAGCTTCACGCTGTATCCCATCGAACGGGATCGAACCCACAACCAGCCGGTTTTACAGTCACACTTCGTACCGCTGCGCCACGACTGGCCTCTATATTTTTACTATCTTATTATATATTGAGATTTAATTTCCTTGAGTGGGAATCGAATCCCTGTCGTATTTATAGTCACATTATTATGCCTCTGCGCCACAATTGCCATCAATATATTTTTTATAATGCAGTAAAATGTCTATCCTAAGGTCCCAAAGTCTTATAATCACCTTTTAGAATAAAAAAAATATTACAACGAAAAATAAAGTTAATTGTCAATTTAGGAGAAAGTTATTTAATAAATAGTTCCTTTTAAGGTGACTTCCTTCCTCAATTCTTCAATATAATAAAGTAATTAGGAAATATGTTGTAGAGCAATATAAGTATGTACTATGTAGAGAAACCTGGGGCCTTACTCACGAAAGTAATTTCAATCCCATTTTGACGTCCAATATTGTCCAATGCAATCCTGCGGCGACGTTATTTTGGTACTCTTGAAACCAATATTCTCAAAATTGGATTACTATTTTCTTGACCAATCCTAACGCCGTTATAACTGACAGTTAGTGTTGTACACTTTATACCGATAAATCTGCGATACATAATAACCATTCATTACTCCTTGAAATAATTTTTTTACATGCACATTTTTCCCAAAAACAATAATTATAAATCACATTTATTTTGTTTTAATTAAAAAGCAATGAAATCTTTGAAATCGTTCTAAAAAATGGATATATTTTATCTGTATGTCTAATTATTTAGAATGTTTTGTCAAAAAAACTATTTGACATATGCATTTGTATTATTATGTTAATGTTTATGTTATCAGTAATAACAAATATATTTCTACAATCGATGTGCATTTAGCCTATAAATAGACGAAAAAAGAGGTTGAAATGTTAAATTAAGTAAAGTATAACAAAATAACAAAGTTTAATACTTTTGAAGTTCACGCGAAAACTAATGGATAACGCTTAAATGTGCATATGTAAAGAAATAATTATTATTAGTCCATTATGTTTATAAAAGTGATTAAAGTATTAATAATAAAATGTCTTTTTATTATAATAAGAATATTTATGTACCATTATATTATCTTAATATTAAAATAAAAGAATACAATTTATGTATAAAAAGATTCATATAACTCATGGACCAAAAAAAACCTATTTTCTGTTTCTTTCCTTAATTTTGTAGCTATTATATGTTTTTACTACCAGTCAGTCAGTTGCAATGTTTGGAGACTTCTTCTTCCTCAAAGTCTTCCAACTCATTTCTCGATAATACTTTAACACATATGTTGTCACTCGCAATATGTGTTATTTATTTACAATGCTGCACCCTGTGTTTCCATTTGTGAACATTTTTATTTATTTAGATTGAGCAGAAATGTGAATTATAGTGAAATATTCATTCAGAAGTCATCAAATATCCACTTTTGGGCATACATACGGTCACCTACAAAATGATAGTAATAATTACTATTATTACTATTGTGGTTTATAAAATATTTAAATACCAACTATTATATTGGTATATAGGTACTGAATGATATATTGGTAGTTATTTAATATGTATTTTTACAAAGCAAATATATTTTTTTCTGTGAAAGTATATAAATGAAGTAAATAATAACTGGGTGCCTATTCCAATTAAAACTGATTCAAATATGAGTCCACTGAAAATATATTTAAATCTGTACATACACATTTGGAAAATAAATACTCAGTGATTTTGCTTAGTACTTTAATCAGCAGTTACTATTTTATATATCTATTTCCTTATTAATACTTAACTTACTTAGTATATGTAAGTTACAGTCATTAATTTCGTTTTATATTTTTTTGGATTTATGTGACGAATTCTACTTATTTCTTCGTATCACCTTTATTATATAATTTTTCTTTCAGACAGTAAATAGTTTTCCCTTTCCTTTAAAATTCGCGAATCGACGTATATTTCGTTGTTTTTTAATGTCTAATTTACATGTTTACCTCAAAACACAGTACATAAACACTAAACGTGCCATTTTATTGCCGTTTTCACGAGAAAAATAACAAATCAATTTCTAAAAAGTTACACTTTAGTTATTGCGTAAATTCCAATTCCACTCACAACATTGCTGTAATATTGGCTGTCAAAAACGCGTCAAGAGTACCAAATATCACAATTCTAACGAATTTTACAATAATTTTTAGTTAACGCAATCGTCAACTAGCGGGCGGTAGTGGACTTGGCAATTGATTGCTTTCAAGAGTACGAAATGACAATTATTGAGGATTGATTATTAGATATTGGCGTCAAGAGTAAGGCCCCTGATATCAGGTAGTACTCTATTTGCACTTTTAACGTCATTGCAGCGACAATTTAATATAAATTTTATTTTTTCAAGCCAGGCAGATAAGCGAAGCGGGCAGTGGCTGTTTCCCCCAGCCTACGTATATAAAACTCTTTCGTTACAGAGTAACTGACAGACAGCGCACAGATGAAACTACTGGACTTAGAAAGTAGAAATTTGGCATATGTAGTGGAGAACTAATAGAAGGTTTTCCAAAAATCCTACGATATGGCGAAAAAATATCTTAATATTATTTTACAGTGAGGTTAGTCATGGCGCAGAGGCACAAGCTTGTGGCTGTAAATGCAAAGGATTGTGGGTTCGATTCGCAATCTTGGAAATGAAATATTTAATGCATGATAATATTCTTTTTATTGTATAAAGAGAGAGAATAAAGAGAATATTTTCATGTATAATAGGTTAAAGGTTTTCATGGATTTTCATGTATAATAGGTTTAAGGTAGGGAATAGGTTGATGACAGTGGACGAGGCGAAAGAGGTATGTAGAGACCGTAGCGTTTGACCGTATAATAGAGTTTATAGTCACACAAACGAAGGTGCGGGTTACTTGGCTAATATATTAATGACTAATAATTCACTTACTTACTTATGTAAGCAAATCTTTCGGGACACAAACTTCGAATATATATATGTTAGAAGATCGATTAACATACGAGTACAATGTTTAAGCGCTTGACTCGGTTTCAAGAGAAATATTACAATACGAATATTAAACAGATCATAGTTTAATTCAGGAGAGAAAAGGGAACTACTCGATGCTAACTGACCTGATTTCAAATCTCACTGTCCTCTACACACTATTCAGGACTGGACTTTATAGCGGTAAGGAATTATAATTAATATTTGAATATGAATAGGTAGAGGCCGTCAAGGCGTGATATTTAAATTATTTTTAATTACCAAGAAAGAAATGATAAAAAATAATAATGTATGAAACATTAAAACGAACTTATTATATATAAATAACTATGTAAAAGCTATTTTAATGTTGTCATTATTTTATTACTTTGAATAAAATTGAAACCTACGCCCATAGTTTACTATGTAACGTTTAGTTAACGACTCCACTGGGGCAGTGGGACGGCGAAAACTGACGCCCAATGTGGGACCATTTGCATGTCAAATTATATGCTACCCGAGACGTGGAGGCTGAACTATGTCTCATAGATAACTCAATGATGTCAGTTCTTCAGTTTCAGTTTCGCCCATTTGGTGCAACAATGACATAATTCTATTTTTTTTATTAAAAAACGTTGAATATGTCAGTGTATGCAGAAATATTATTTAAAAACTTTGATTGCGTCTTCTGCAATATTTCAAAAGGTCCAAATTTGATTTTTATATTATTTTAAATTTAAATTTCAGAGTAGTATGAAAATATGTCTGATAGCTATATCTCAAAAACCATTCACCTACGATTTCAAATCGACTACCTCAAATTAATACAGAGATAAAATCCTGTGCAACACAATATAATTTTATTCCCTTGTGTAATATATTCTTTAAATATTCACTATGAAATCAAGTAACGAAACACACAACTTTTTAAAACAAATTGAATAAAATATTGAAGTATTTTGCAGTTCATTTATTATCAAAAATATAACTTGTATTTGCTAAGAGCGAGCACTTCATTTTTAAAGTATGTATATTTCCATCTTCATCGTATTTCATATTTTAATTGCATATCCTGGTTTAACCTAAAATATTAAAGTAAATATTATTATTTATAGATTTTTTTTGATTTTTTTTGATGTGTGAGGTATATTATATTAGAATAACATATTATATCATTGTACACCAGCCAATATCCATACATTCTTTGATCATTTTAACGGTAAGGGTTGCCTGGAAGAGATCACCTGTAGTGATAAGGCCGCCTTGACACCATATTTCTCTATTGTTTTCCTTGTATATTTTTATTATTAAGTAAGTTACGTAGGCTGCAATTGGAGGGTTAAGAAAATACGATTTTTATACTTAAACTTATATTAATAAAATTTAAAATTAAAATACACAAATTTTAACTAAAACTAAACTATATCTAAGACTACTGCCTTCAATGTTGGAAGAACAGTAATCTGTCTAAATCTAAATTAATCTAACTTATATATAATTGTCCTCAATTTTGGAGAAACAATATTGAACCTAAACCTAACTAAATCTAACTTAACCTACGACTTAATTACTCCACGATGGAATAATAAGTGTGGGAACGGAAGAAATTCCTTTCCCACCGGCGCTGTTCACCCGATCTCTCCTTTGTCAGCGTTTTCGGGCGCTCGGCCGCCTATCAGACGGACATATTATAATATTAAATAAATTTTCCGCCTGTGACACCGAGCGCTATATAACAAGTAGGTGTAATAAAGTATTAAATAAATAAATAAATATTTTACTTAAAATATACATATGTATGCGTCTTCATATATGATATTCTTTTAATATTTTCTTTACTACTATTTATTCTTTATCGTCATCAAAAATAATTTGAATCAATATTATCTTGTTACCGCTTTACTGTTTATAGCACCGGAACTCTTTATTTGAATATAATTAATCACGTGTTTGTTTATATGTACCTATATATCTAACAGTTTTTAAGGTAGGAACTGTAGATAATAACAAAATAAACATTAGATATGTTATATTGTTAGAAATTTAAAAAAAATAAATCAGCGTCACTCTGTATTCGATGTACACGATGGACTTTTAACATTCAAAATATATAAATAATAACTTTAAAATATATATAAAGCTACCGTCATAATTAAATATGTATATATTTTTTACCAAAAACAACGAGACGAGGGTTTTACACTTTTTGCCAAACAAAAATTTCCTCGCTGCCTTAACGATAAACGTTATAAAACACTTTCTTGTAGTGTTTATTTAAAAATACTGTGAAGTTTTGGTGCTCTTGAATGTTCTACAAAAGACGCGCTTTAGTTTGAAATAATGAATGGAGAATGTAGAATAAATAGAGAATGTTTTATATTTTCGTACTCGTCTTTTGACAATTAATTAATAATTAAAGTTTACTATTTTAACCTAAGTTTCCCAAGAGATATGTAAAGAAAACATGTGATAGGGGAATTGTATTGTTGCCTCGTAGATTTAAGTTTATGTTTACTTTCTATTACAGTTTTTGACTATGTGAAATCATTTTTATTATTATTTATTACAAGCGGCCTGCCCGTAGCCTCGCCTGCTTCTTTTGAGGTGTGGACTCTAAAATATCCTTAATATCTACATCCACGGGTGCAATCGTGCAACGCCGGTGCGTGTCGCTTGTATGTTATGAAATAATACTACAGGTTATTTTTATACACAATGTTAGACCATTTTTTCTTAAGACACAACTTTTTAGACGCAACTCCTAAAAGTGCGAGTTCAAATCCTCCTACGTTCAAATAATTATTATACGTTTTATAAAAAATATTAATAAGAGAACAAATGAATGAACGAACCGAAGGATCTATTCAAAGAAATATCAACTAAATACATAAATAATTTACGTGATATTTCTTTGAATATTATATTCTTTATCTCTGTATTGAAATAATTATGACTTAAACTGAACCGTTAAAAAGGTAACAATTCAATTTTGTTTACTTTGTAGTTAGTACTTAGAACAATTGTGCTTTAGAAGTACACATTTTTATCAACATATTTTTATCAACACTCATATATTAGATATTCTTCTCTCTGCCCCCCACGGAGGGAGAGGGGAGATGGTTCCAGGGCTGAGCGCTCTGACCGTGGTGGTCTTTCTCCGCTCATGGCTATGGGCGCGTCATTGGGGTGGGCCAAAGCCCTGCGGTTGTGTCCATAGGGACTGGGGAAAACAGGAGCGGGGAAGGAGGAGCTATATGCTGCTTGGGCGGTCAGCCCAGCCAGGTGAGACCCCTAGTAACCTAGAGGAGGCCCAGCTTAGGCGACCAGCGACCGCGGCTGCAGCTCAAAAATCGGAAGGGGGCAGGATATCCCTTAGAAGTCAACATATATTTGATGGGTGGGTGTGCCATGGCGCGATGTCACGAATGTGAGGAAAATCCGAGATATCAACACGGTGAAAGGCGCGGACGGCGAGCTGGGTAATATGTTCCTCAGGCCCGCCGACGTTGAGGACACCAGTCATATAATCAAGATGTTTCTAACATCATTCTTTGGCCGTTATCTCACTAGTGTGATTCAGAAAATGATGCTTAACGCGCAACGCCATCTATTGGGCTTAAAGTTAAACAGTAACTGTTCGAATAGGTAAAAAATGCCGTTTGTATGTTAAATTTCACTTAACATAAAATTATTAACCTAAACGATGTTTTGCTAAAGTATTAAAATGATTAATACTCCTACTACTCAAAATATGTGCATAAATATAATTAAAAAGCAGCAAAACACGAGACATCATGAGCAGCAGCAAAAAATAATACATAATATGCAAATGGCACTAATACAATTACTATAAAATCCATGACTTACGACCTGTTGTGGCCCACTTTAATATACGTACGACACGCACGTCAGTATTATAATCAAAATGTGAAATATGCTCATATGAGATCTAGGCCGCGTTTATTGTTAATTCTATTGTTGTGACACGTTTACATTTTTATAAATTATGGTTGTAGCTTTAACCTTTATAGGCTGTATGGGTGTTTTTACATGTCATTTCGTTGTTAGTCCCAAACTTTTTAATTTTTGTCACAGCGCTTTGCACTTCTGTGTATCCTTCCGAGTTGTCTGTAGTCCTTGAACACGCATGGGAAGTGGTCGTTCGTACAATTATTACTACACGCTTGCCTCCTGGGTGTACCTGGGTGTCATAATGCCCTTTTGATTAACAACGTAAGTGTTTACCTTTCTTGTGATTTTTATAAAATTACGCTTGGAAAATGGAGATCTAGCATGCAAAATGCAGATTATTTTTTGGATAATGAGTCTCTCTACGAAAATTTAAAATCAAAGTTGTACTATTACCTGCCGACGAGCCGACTAACGAAAAATTTCGATTATGCAATGTTGTCGAGTTTATATTAAACGCAGGCAAAGCATTATTCATTAAATAATATGTATAAGAGTGTTCGGTGAATCAGTTACAAGACAAACATACATAAAAAATAGATTTCATAATTTAACCTTAAATATTAGCGAAAATATCACAATAAATACATACTGTGTTCTGTCTGTGTGTGCTTTAATGTGATTCAAATATAAACGTATATTATAGCTACTAGCTATTAAATGGTCAGGGTATTTAACTTTGAATAATAACATTGTACTTATTTAGAAAACGAAAAAAAAAAATTATACGTTTTCTAAATAAGTATTTCTCTTTCCTAAGTGTGGAATAACACTTTAAAAATGTTTAAAAATAATACCATTGTGTCGGTCGTAGGTGAGACTCCCTCTCGATACAGCGTAAGGCTAAATATAAAAACATAAATTAAGATTTTCAAATAGGTATTTTGTTATAATTTTCTTTCTAACGTTTTTTTCTTTTCTTTTATAATTGCACTGTAATTTCTTATAACTGTTTGACACTCATCCGCTTCCTCTGATTACCTGGAAACGACTTCCTTTAGAAATAAGTTTGCTTTTGTCGACTAAGATTTTCATTTTATATAATTTTACGTGCAAGGAAAAATACTTAAATAATATATATCTTTTTTATGAAAAACACGTTTTCCTTTGTCTCTAAAAAATTCTGAAACAAAAAAATATATATCACAATATAATAAATAATTTTTATACAAAAATATTCTCAAAATACGTAAATGGTAGTTCAAACGAATGAACAGCAAATGTTTCCTAAACTCATATAACTGAAATTAAATACCGCTATTAGTACTGTAGGCTATGTTTATTTTATTTTAGTTTGAATTCCTATATTTACAAATGTATATTGTTCATTAAATGGTTATATTGTGTTTACGTTTTCTTAAAATATATTCTTATCCTTAGTGTGGAATTGGCATTGGCACTTAACCGACTTTTTCCCATTTCTTGCCGAATTTCATAATTGTATGTCCACAGGAAGTATTTTCTAGGTTTTGATTACACGGCGTTTTTCTAGACAAAGTGCACAAAAAATAATACATAAACGCTCGTATGTTTTGATCATTTCGATTGGGACTGTAGAAATGGATATTTAATAATATCTATCAAATATGCAGGTCTTCTTCTTGCACCCTCATGTGATCTTGATATAAGTGGTATTAACACACAGACAGGCAATAAAGTGTTTCTATCAAGGTTTTTATTTTTCTTTTGAGGTACGGAACCCTAAAAGCGAACATTGTAGGTACGTAACCTTAAAAGATTATTATAAAAGGTTTAAACCTAACCTAAAAGTTCATATCTTTAATATACCCTATATTAAAGATATGAATATGATGAAAGAGTGAGTGGTAAATTACGTAGTTGGAGACGTGAAGAGGTTGATAAGAGCCGATACAAATAATGTTGTATGCACCATAACTGCGCCGTTAAGAAAAGTGTAGCTGAAAAATATCTCCAAAAACGCTGATTTCATCAGTTGAGGATACCAAAATGTAAAAAATCATAAAATTAATGTAAAAATAAAATTCAATAATCCCAACACACCTACTCAAGACATAATCTATTAACAATTCCGTACAATGTAACCTAATTCGTCATCCCTTCTTACATAATTCGTTTTCTCTCACAATGAGCACTCGTGTATAATAGCTTAATAGAAGCTCTGAAGGGACATAAATTACTGGCTATTCAAACGGCGCTTATTAGCCGCGAGGGTCTCTCATTCAATCACACTAAGATTTTCAACTATTAACCGGATTTATCGAGTTGCCTCATGTTATTAGGTTTCGTATACATAAGTGTATCTAATTTTCATATGATTTTTTTTAGTATTTTATTCTTTATCCGAGACATTTATTTCAGGTTACATTTTTTGAAAAAGTCAGTCGTGGCGGAGGGGCACGAGCGTGTGACTATAAACTGTGGGTTTAATTCCCACTCGAGGAAATAAAATATTTAATGTTTTTATTTCCTCGTCCTGGTAACGGAGTAAAATGCATAAGTTTTATCACTCAACACGCAACGCTCTTTCACAATAAGGATAGGAAAAAAAATATTTTTGAACTCGTACAAAAAATGTAATATTTGTTTTATTGACAAAAAAACAACACGTACATATGTAAATAGTTCTATATATCCACCTAAAACATCTTTTTTTGAAGTTAGTTGATAAAAATAAAATATTATATCAGCATATATACTCGGCCTAGACAGGAAATTCCTCAACGCAATCACAAACGCACATGTCACCTTCACTGATTGTACAAGTTAAATCGAACACCGAACTCGCTCACGGATAACTAAAAAATCCCTTCGTGGAAACTTTTATATAATTAGAAAACTAATGAGATCAATTATTTACTTTGTTAGAATAGGGAACTTTCCTCATTTTCTTGTAACGTAATTAAACATAGGGTTTTTTTTATTATTAGTAATATATATTTCCTAGTTACATTTAGAGTCATTTAATAAAATATTTGAATATTTAAAGCATTCACATTTCTACACATTGCAATACATTTCCCAGCCAACGAACGTCTGGAATTCTAGCAAAAAATGGAGAATTTTCACACCAGTTTCTTTCTGTCTATCCTGCTGTAGGAGCGAATTCGTGTAGCTGCTTTATTTTTTAATATTAATTCCAGTTTGACTGTACCCGCAACTTTCGCGGATATCAATATACAAGAACAGAAAAATAAAGTACCAGGTCACGACGGCCTCAAATTGAAAAACATTTTGAGGCCGTCGTGACCTGGTATAACTAAGGTAAGCACTGAGTTCGACTCCCAAACCGAAGGATAAAATATTTAATATTTTCATTTCTTTGCTCTACTAACAATCGACGGGGACGGTAAGTTCCACCACTTAACCACATAATGCCTCGATAATTTGGTAGAAAGTGGGGACCGTAAGTGTCTTAATGAAAAAGTAGTATCTTAACACTAGGTTCCCGTGTTCCCTTTGCCTACCCTCCTGCTACAGGACACTTCGTGAATCTAAAAAACTGAAAACACTATTAATATTAAGGTAATAATATTAAAATTTTCAAATGTTAATAAAGAAATATTCTTAATAGTTTCAACAACATACATTAGCCAACAATGTATTTTTCTAATCTAGATGACCGAGGATTTATTTATTTCATAATAGCGAGCGTGTATCTGACAATGTTCAATATCGCTGTTTCCAACAAGCCACAATATAGACGCAACGATATATTGCTATGACTTATGATTTATTGAGGAGACTGACTAAAACACTCCGTCTAATACTCTTCCAGTAGGATATGAACCCTCTTCTATTGTATTCATTCCACTCTACATCAATACGAGTATACAGTACTGATTTGTAGCTTAATTTATAATTTTGTTAACATGACCTAAAAGGCTAAAAATATAAAGAAATATTAAATTTGATATTTTTTCATATAAAGTTTGATATTTTGTTTTATCGCCCGGGGATTACAATTTCAAATTACTAGAACAGAGATTAGGCCAATTTGTTCCTTTTAACTTTTATGTGCCACTTGAACTTTTACATCACCTACGCTTTATTTCTGTAAGGCTTATTAGAATAACTTTTTTTAGCAGGTACATACCAGGGTAGGCAGAAGGAACCTGGTACTTTAATTTAAAGATTTTCCCATTAAGACACTTCCGTTTTCCCCTTTCCGCCGAATTTTGGAGGCATTGTTGAGTGGCGGAACTAATACTATTACTTACATAAGAAAACCTATATTCTTGTAAAATTACTTCACGCTGAATTCTGCGTATTATGATGTGAGAACTGTGGACAGAGGGACTATGTTCCCTCAGCTTACACATACATACACTTCAGAGATTCCATTCCCCATTTTTTAAAAGATTTTAGGTTGATTGGCGTAACTCAACATCAGTCGCATGATATCGAATGCCATGCGACCAGTGTAAGAAATTACAATGGAAAGAAAATCATTATTTCCCAGAGTGAGCTCGGGAAAATTTTTTAAGGTTATTTTCTTTCTAAACCAACAATCGTCGTATTTATAATCAACAACGTGCCACTGCGCTACGACGGTCTCATCAATTTTTCATATTTTCACTTTCCAACCCAACATACATGTTATATATTAAGTAGCAGAATCCAATTTCGCACTTTTTCTACTTAGAGGCGTACTGAAAGGATATCGATAAAACATTTAGAGATATAATGGATGTATAATGACCCAACTCTCCCAACTCTCCCAGCTCTCCCAACTC
>JAATLQ010034153.1:7362-21214 GCA_013421005.1 Heliconius erato x Heliconius himera
AGCAGGGTAGGCAGAGGGAACCTAGTGTTAAGACACTCCGTTCCCCACTTTCTGCCGAATTCTGGAGGCATTGCGTGTTGAGTGGCAGAACTCAACGCCGCGCTTAACCTCGACACCAGAGCGAAGAAATGGAAATATAAATTTAAGTAAATATTTCATCTCCTCGAGTGGGAATCGAACCCAGAACCAGTCGGTTTTGCAGTCACACCTCGTGCCGCTGCGCCACGACCGGCCTCTTACTACAAAATAATATTAAATAATATATTTTAACCTTTAAGTACTGTGGTAAGGCTTGTGAGGACGCGGCTGGTTGTCAAGTTATTAGATTTATCTCTTCCCGAGGTACGTGAGACCCATGCTCATCAGTGGGTACCAGTTTTATTGCGTTAATAAGTGTGATAGTAGTAATAATGAAGAGGCCAATTTCGATAAGTTATGTCACTTTGAAATTACGACGCGGCCTCTTAGGCCCGACAACCAAACGAATTTGAAGGATGAGTTTGTGTCTGAATGTAGGGAGTAAACGTAAGTTCCTAATATTGGGTTACATTTCTTCCAAAAATAATATTGCTCTAATTTAATATTTTCCCTCTCTCAATCCGCCTACCCTGCTATATGCGGGACAAAGCATGATGTTAAGAAGAGATATCCTAAACGCCGCAACGCCGCAACGTTTATCAGTCGTACTTGTGACGGAACGGGTTACGTAGCGCTTGTCTTATCAGAGTTAAGAAAAGGAAGTAATTCTTTAATACGACTGGGAATCGAATACAAAACCATTGTGCTTTAAACTATTCGCAGATTTTTGTTATTTAAACATCTATATATATAAAAGGATTTGTGCTGACTGACTGAGGTAAGACGCACGCAGAGCCGTAACCACTGATGGTAGAAACGTGAAATTTGGGCAGATGTTTATTTTCATACTCTGGACATCCACTAAGAAGGGAATTTGAAAAATTTTAACCCTAAAGGGATGAAACAGGGGTTGAAAGTTTGTATGGGAAAAAAATTTAATCTGTACCTATTTTTATAAAATTTGAAATTCAGACTCTTAAAAATATTTCATTGAACACATGTTTCATGGTTTTTAAGAATTCACCCCTTAAGGGTTCAAATAAGGGGTTGAAAGTTTATATGGAAAAATCTTTAAATTGCCACCGATTTTTATAAAAATTCAAATTCAGACTGTTAAAAATATTTTATTGAACACGTGTTCCGTGGTTTTTTTAGAATTCACTCCTAATAAGCGGGCGAAGCCGCGCGCGCCCTCTAGTATATTAATAAATTTTTAGTAATATCAGTAACCATAATTTTACACAAAGCACATTGCCTGTTGATTAATAAACCTGTTTATAATACAATATTCTATTTGACATAGTTTCGTACTTAGAATGTACTTGGAATGGATTTGGGGACGACTAAGGTTGACTAAGTTTGGTATGACGGTAAATCTCTATATTATAATAATTAGGGATTTGGGTACTGAAGCGTGCTTATGTTTATTACGGAATATAGGTAAAATTTGAATTTCATAATAATTAAAGATCATATTGAATGAATTATCTTTTAAAAAATTAAATTAAATTAGCTTCACTCTGTATCTCGCACACAGCAGGGTAGGCAGAGGGAACCTTGTGTTAAGATACTCCGTTCCCCACTTTCCGCCGAATTCTGGAAGCGGAGTGAGGAGAGCGGAGTGGCGGAACTCAACGCCGCGCTCTGCCTCGACACCAGAGCGAAGAAATGAAAATATAAATGTAAATAAATATTTCACTTCCACGAGTGGGGATCGAACCCACAACCAGTCGATTTTACAGTCACACTTTGTGCCTCTACGCCACGACCGGCCTCACCAAATAAAGGTTACTAAAAACTAAACAATTAAATAAAAGCTGTCGTGGTATGGCAGCAATAATTCTTATTGAAATTGAATTCGAAGGCGCAACTATCAACGTTGTGCATGCATATAAATCCTAGCATTATTGGTAATATCACGCATATACGTCATGGGAGCGTAAGAACGTTGTTGTAAGAACATCATCTGCTATAGGTTTTTTTTTCGATTATCCGCCCAATTTCCCTTGCCGCTCAAAGAGAACTATACCCCACGCTTTGCTACGTTATCTCTATATATAATAAAAGGATAGAAAAGTCAATTCTGTACATGAAAGATATAAAAAAAATAAAAATTAGGTGGGTTAATATGTCAATTATAGAACCTAAAAAACCACTCAGCAGAATTCTTGTCTGTCTGTCTGTCTGTCTGTCTGTTTGTTTGTTCGTCAATCACGCAAAAACTACTGGACAGAAATTGATGAATTTTTGCATGATATTAGCCTAGGGTCTCAAGGTACATTTTTTTTGGGTTTCATTCCGAATTTCATTATAGTTTTATTTAAAAAAAATAAAAACTGAAAAATGTAAATTACTTAAAATATCGATAACTACTGTATGAAATTAATTTATTTTTAGCATTGTAATAGTTCAAAACCTAATGCAACTTATAGAATAGTTTTTATCATAAAGTACAAAGAAATTTTACCAGAAAAAATTACATAATTATATTTTTTTATAAAAAAAATCGACTGCTTCAATTTCAATCGGATTTCATACTCTGAACTTAACCAAACTTTCACCAAACTACCCTTTATGTGTACCCTTTCTAATAAAAAAAGAATCATTAAAATCTGTTGAGTTGATATTGAATTATTCGTCCATTTATCGCGCACGTACTTAATGTAAATTTGAGATTTATATGTTTTTCTCATAGATACCAGTTTCGGAAATGAACTAAATTAAAATAGGACTACACGGGATGCACTAGCTTTCAAATAAAAAAAGAATCATCAAAATCGGTTCACACAGTCAAAAGTTCTGAGGTAACAAGGATAAAAAATACAGTCGAATTGATGACCTCCTCTTTTAAGAAGTCGGTTAGTAGAAATTTTACATAATTAAATTACGATTATTGTATTTAACCTCAATTTAAAAGAAGAAAGTAAATTGAG
Source organism: Heliconius erato x Heliconius himera (assembly GCA_013421005.1). Classification (NCBI taxonomy): domain Eukaryota; kingdom Metazoa; phylum Arthropoda; class Insecta; order Lepidoptera; family Nymphalidae; genus Heliconius; species Heliconius erato x Heliconius himera. The sequence goes on from JAATLQ010034153.1 coordinate 10,374, forward strand.
GCTGTTCGTGGCACAGGGGCACAAAGTGTAACCTGGTTGTGGGTTCTATTCCCACTTGAGGAAATTAAATATTTATTTAACTTTATATTTCCATTTCATTGCCCTGGTGTCGAGGCAAAGTGCGGCCTTGAGTTTTACTACTCAGCACGCAATGCCTACAGAATTCCGCGGAAAGTAGGGAACAGAGTGTCTTAACACTAGGTTACCTCTGCCTACCCTGCTGTGTGCGGGATACAGCGTGAATCTGAAAAAAGCTAGCTTAATAGTTGTTTAGTCTACCATAATTATTGTTTTAAACGTTAACGTTGGTGATATTAACAAAAATAATAAAGTGGGTATATTTATCGGGACTAGCTCAAATGGCAATATCTGCAATAAAAAGTACAGTAACACCCCGACTTACGCTACCCCGTTTTACGCGAATTCGGAAATACGCGGTTTTTCATTTTGATTGCCGCGCATCGGCTCTCTTGCCCACTCAGTGTTCAGTTTGCGACAGGTTTAAACATGTTCCGCGTGAAATTGTTTTACATGCGCAGTGCGTTTTACTTAAAATCTCTAATTATGTCGTCTAAAAGAACGAAAAATGAGTCATTTGAGCATAACAAGAAAAGAAAAACACTGTCTTTGGAGTGTAAACTAAATATAATTAAAGACTGAAGTAAAAATGAAAATTTTTGAAAAAACATTGTTAGAATATATGAAGCCTTCAAATATAACTCCGGCTTAGGTTACTTTATTTATAACAATGTAATTTTTTTTATTATAATTGTAGGCACTTTATTAAACATTTTTCTTCTAAATTATGTTTTTTTTAAACTCTGGTCCTGATTAAAGAAACTTAATATGCAAATTTAACCCCGACTTACACGGCATTCGCTCGGTCCCACCTACCGCGTAGGTCCGGGGTACTGTATATGTATTTGGAAAGTAGATTCTGATTGTGAGTTCATAGTTTATAAAACTTTGTATTGTGTTTAGATGACGCGGTGATGTCAACACATTTTAATCATTGTCGTTATATATACGTTGCATTCATTTACAGTAGATATATTTCTCAAGAGAACTTTCTCAAGACTTTATATATAAAAAATACATTAAATAATCATGTTAAAGTAAAAGTATCAAATATATTAATGTCATCTGTTAAAATAGCGTGAAGCTGATTAAACTTAATGTATTGTATGTAAATTTATTAATACGTTTTAAGTATGAAAAAATGCAAAATAATTGAAAAAATTAAAAAGTTATTTTTTCAAACAAAATAAATAATAAAATTGTCGTTGTAAAATAAAATATAATTTGTCGAGAACGACGCACGCACACATAAACCTATCAAAGGGAAACCGCCGCATACGCCTCATTCCGAAATCGAGTCGTAGAGATTGGCGGCAAAGTTCAAAGTGCTAAAGATTTTAGTAGTATTTGTGTAGTAGTATGTGTTGACGTTATTGGTATCTATGCGTAACTGCGTCACACGAAATATAGATATGAATAAACATCGTGAAATGAAAAAAAAAACCTACGTCTTCACTATTGATGTATCTTGCTTAATTTCTTTAGGTATGGGTTTAAAATATTATACCCTATATGCTGTTTCCGTAAATGGAGCGCTGACGCTTCTCATCTCTTCTTTGTTAAAGGCCGTCGCGGCACAGGGGCACAAAGTTGTGGCTGTAACGCGACTGGTGTGGGTCCGATCCCCACTTGGAGGATTGAATTATAATTTAATAATATTTTCATTTTGTTTATTAATATTTTCATTTCGCACATCAGTCACACATTACACGCAATATCTTAACACTAAGTTCCCTCTGCCTACCCTGCTAAAGGCGGGATAAAGCATGGATCTGGTTCTAACTTTGTGTGAACCGATTAACTTTGTGTGAACCGATTAAAATAAAGTCCAGTCCAGTTGAGGCCAGTCGTGGCGCAGCGGCAAAAAGTGTGACTGTAAAACCGACTGGTTGTGGGTTCGATCCCTACTCGAGGAGATGAAATATTTACTTAAATGTATATTTCCATTTCTTCTCTTTGGTGTCGAGGTTAAGCACGGCGTTGAGTTCTGCCACTCAACACGCAATGCCTCCAGAATTCGGCAGAAAGTGGGGAACGGAGTGACTTAACACTAGGTTCCCTCTGCCTAACATGCTGTGTGCGGGATACAGCGTGAAGCTCATTAAAATAAAACTAATACTCAATATTTAAGGGCAGTTTGCTAAAGTAGTGTTAGTTAAGCAGTTTCTGAGATTATCGTGAAGAAACACACATACAAACAGACCAACTGACGAAGTTTTATTACATTGTTAATTGTAATATCTTCTACGTACGGAAACCGATGAGTTAGGATTTTATTGTAAGTATCGATAAGTTATGTTTTTATTTCAAACATTTAATTGAAGATTCTTATGGGAGGTACAAAAATGCGACTTAAAGTTTTAATAACTTTCTCATAAGAAATCTTCATTGCGTTGCAAATATACATTATAGGTATATCAAAACACGAACATAATTCAGTGTGTTAAGTAAATAATTCTGTGGTATAAGCGGGCGAAGCCGCGAGCGGGTCGCTAGTATTTAATATACCTAGTAAGAGTGGTCTGAGCGATGCTAGATTCTCGCTCAAGAAAATAAAATATTTCATATTTTCCTTTCCTCGCTCTGGTAACGAGGCAAAACGCGGCGATGAGTTACGCCACTCACGCTACGCAATGCCATCAGAAATCTGTTAGAAGTGGGGAATGGAAGCGTTATAATAGGAAAGGAGTATTTTAACAGTGCCCCTTCTGTCAACGCTTTTATGTGCGAAATACAGTGTAAGACTATAAAAAAAATTAGTAACATATTTATTTAACTAATATTTTTATATAACTAATATTTTTGTTCGTTAAACTAGCATAAGTCTTTTCGCTATAACAATTTTATTTTACAAATATACACAATGCGAATCTATACTAATATAATAAAGCGGAATGGTTTATTTGTTTGTTTATACGGTAAGATCTCTGAATCTATCGGTCCAATTTACTTTATTTTTGTTTTCTATGGAAGCCACATTCTTCATGAGTGCTATATAACATTACAGTGCTTAATTAGCCTTAAATAATTAAATAATAATAATTAAGAACGCCATCGTATTACTTTAAGCGCGTGCGCTGCAGAAATACTTACAATAAATAGTACATTGTACTACAAAATAGCTAAATGAAACTGAATGTAGTTTCATTACTTCTAAAATAAAATTCGCGACACCCTATCTTTCATAAATAATATTTCAATATTTTTTATTTGATAAAGAATCGAAACTTATATGCTAAAGTTATTCCACCACCAAGAAACGTGTAATTTGGACGAGAAGGTATTAAATTAAAATAATTCAACGGTCTGTTTTCGACCGCAAGCCACGTAGCGTTTGCACTTCATTGAAATTATGAAAAATTATGAAATATATATATATTATATGATCAATCTGTTGGCAAATGTGCCGTGTGATCCCAGCCTAGACTAGGATCACCCTGGTACTGGTGGTGTCGTAAGAGGCGACTAAAGTACGTGTGGTAGAGTCACGTCGCCAGCAATTTTTTTCAGCATTAAGTAGTGGCTTTATGCCTCTGCGATTCGCATCAGGTAATGCCGAGCTACGGCGCCCAACCCACCTTAAAGGTCGGCAACGCACCTGTAGCGCCTCTGGTGTTGCACGGATCGTGGACGGCGGTAATCACTTACCATCAGGTGACCTGAACGCTCGTTTTCCTTGTCCTTTTCCATAAAAAAAATGCAGCATAATAAAAAAAATATAGGTGGCATGCGGGCGAAGCCGCGAATGGGCCGCTAGTATGTTATATGTAGGTACTTTAAGCAGCACAAGACCATATTTGTACGTTTATTAAAAAAATCATCGCACTTTTATGTTATTTTAATTGCTATGAATGTTTTCTAGCAGGTATTCTTTTATTCACAGTTTTACTTGATGTTTTTTTTTACTTTTTATTTAGCTTCACGCTGTATTTCGCATATAACGGTTTATAAAGAAAAACCCTAGTGTCGATAGTGTCCCCATTTTCTGCCCAATTTTCAATACGTTTCGCATTGTATGTTGAGCGGCAGATTTCAACAGTGGCACTCTTTATTACCAAAACGAAGAAAATAAAATAATTAATTATTAAAATTATCTTATTAAACATTTTTAAAGTGTTATTCCACACTTAGGAAAGAAAAATACTTATTTAGAAAACGTATAAAAATTTGAACGCAGCGGGACTCGAACTCGCGTCTCCTGGAAACCAACCTGGTCGGGTTCGAGTCTCGCTGCGTTCAAATTTTTATACGTTTTCTAAATAAGTATAAAATTATCTTGCTTGTAGCATCAAAAACTATTAAAATTCTGCCACACAGCAGGACAGAGGGAACCTAGTGTTACGACACTCCACTCTCCATTTTCCGCTTATATATTCTGGAGGTGGAACTCAACGTCACTCTTTGCCTCTACACCACAGCGAAGAAATGAAAATATAAATTTAAACATCCATTTCCTTGAGTGGAGATCGAACCCACAACCAGTCACTTTTACAGCCACGCACTTGTGCCTCTGCACCACGACTGGTCACATAATTACCAAATGATTAATCCTTCATAATATTAGCACTAGCATATTATTCTCATACACGATAAACTAACGAATACGTAGCTAATAGCATAATCTTCATACCGTTAATGTTCTCGAGATATTCTCCACGTCTGGATTCCATTGAATAATTTCATATACATTCTCCTTTAAAACAATGTTCTGGTTTACGTTAATTTATAGCTCGTACCTACATATATGTAACGTTAGATAAGGCTTATATGTAATTTGAGATTAGTCTTATATTGCTGAATTACGTAAGTCAGAGGTTGTGGCTTCAAATAAGTTTATTTTAAATAAAAAAAAGTACAGTGACACTTTGTGCCTCATGTATTGCGTATTAAATGGTGAAACTCAACGCCGCGATTTGTCAGATCGATGGTAAGTGCCAACTAATATTAAAAATATTGAAATTGGCAGAAAAGAGGAGTAATGAGCACTAGGAACACTAGGTTCTCTCTGCCATACTTTAACATACAATAAAATATCAAAAACGATCATCAGATAACTATTATTACAGAGGCTATCGTGGCGGAGCGGGACAACGTCGAATCTAAATACGACAGTTGTGGGTTCGATTCGCATTCGGCCAAATGAAATATTTCCATTACCTCACTCTCGTGAGCGCTTTGTTAAGTCGCGGCACTAACTTCCAAAGTGTCTTAATAATAGGTTCCTTCTGTCTAACTTGCTAGGTATATGTGGATACAGCGATAAGTAAAATAATAAATATTATAAAATTTTCTAGAAAATGCACTTAACTTTTAAAATATGTTTAAAATTCCTTCAAACCGTATTTTCTTGTGCATGTTATAACGCTTCCATGGACCCTAATAGAATTTAGTAGCGGTTCCATTAGTCGTTGTCGTTATAATTAATGATGTGAGCTGTTAAAATGCCGTGTGATCTTTTAAATATTGAAGTGGTCGTGGGTTCAAGATTAAGGATGGTAAATTCAATTACAAATGCAATTAATATAATATGAGCTTGACCAGCTCTGTCGTAGGGCACTAGCGGGCGACCGTAGACACGACAGAAATATTTAATGTTTTCATTCCTTCATTCTGGTAACGAGGCTAAACGAGGAGTTCCGCCACTCAAAAAGCAAGGTTTTCAGAATTCAGCGGAAAGTGGGGAAGGGAAGGTGTTAAGGGGAACGGAGTGTCTTAACACTATTTTCCAAATGCACTACTCTGAGCTCCTCACGATGCAAGGCCGTGTCCATCGGACACGGCACGTACTGTGAATCTATGGAACGCTAAGTAGTTTCTTCACCTTACCCATAATTAATCTATATGGAATGCTGAGTAATTTATCTTTGAATATACCTAATCCTTAATATTTAATATCCATGTTTTTAAAACGAAAATAATAAGAATAAGAAACAAACGTAAAACGTTAAATAAAATTTTCTAACAATTCTTATACAAAAATCTTGTCATCTCCAAAAATACATACATGTGTACGGCAAGCATAAAAGAAAAATAAAAAAAAAAGCATTTAAACTTTTATACCTAGAATTGCACTAGTAACAATTCATACAAAACGTCAGTTTTGAAATAATTGAAGTATTCACAGCGCACCTTTCTCACAGTATACTCGATAATGGGCTTTATAGAGATTAGTGCAGGTTCAATTTCCGTTGACGGGTGTATAGGCAATCAATTGCCGCCTTCCGCTCAACAAACAGATTGGCTGTTAAGAACGAAGTACAAAATCTGAATGAGATTTTGTTCTTCATTATTGTCGACAATAGGAACAATGGGAATAATCAAATCTTTGCTAAATTTCGTATGGTGCAGCATATTACTTCCTGTTCATGACTGCTTGTTTAAAAGGGATATTAGTCGGTTAGTGTAGTGGTTAATGTATTGAAACGATAACACATACTCTAGATTCAATTCTCATTTAAACTACTGGTTTGTCATAGGAAGGTGAAATTTTACCGGGTTAAGATATTATTTGCTTTTTGTTCTGTTGAAGAAAGAGCATTAAAATATTTATTCTTATATTTCGAAATTCAATATTTTTAATAGCGTCCCTAATAGCACAGTAACCCTATAGAAATGTTTTAAATTTAATCAAACTATCAGCTTCACGCTGTACCCTGCACATAGCAGGGGTAGGCAGAGGGAATTTAGTGTTAAGACAGCCCGTTCTCCACTTTCCGCCAAGTTCTGGAGGCATTGCGTGTTGAGTGGCAAAACTCAACGCCGCGCTTTGCCTCAACGAAAATATAAACTTAAATAAATATTTCATTTCCTCGATTGGGAATCGAACCCACAAAACCATTCGCGTTTAGAGTCACACTTTGTGCACCTGCCCCACGAACGGCCTCAGGCCGGCCACTTTTCTTTCATTTATCTTTTCTTTTCTCCACGTACTGTAGAATTCTCGAAATATTGCGTTTTGAGTGGCGGAACTGAGCAAATAAAGTCAAAGTTAACAAAGATGGAAAATAAAAATAATCAATTAATTATCTTGGATCTTGAGTGGGAATCAAATTCACGTTCCTTCAGTTAGACCACTAGAGCCTTGTACTCATCCCGTAATAATAATAGTTCAATTATTGAAATAAATAAACCTACTTTAATAAAACGAAATTAGCTCCTATTTTATTGGTTTAATATAAGAAGGTGAAGCAAATTGTTATGTAAACGCTATTAACGTAAAATATAAATATTGTTTGAATCTTTAAGACTTTGCCTTCATAACAACATTTCTATATTGTTTAATTGTGTCTGTGTCGTTTAATACGGTGAGTGTAGGTTCCCATTTTCTTTAAATTTTTTGTTGATTAAAAAAAATATTGCTGGATTTTTTAATTTTTTTATCATTAGTAAATGTTTGAGGGCGTCGTGACTCAAGCTCGCGTTAATATACTCTCTTACTATTATGACACTTTCGTAGCGGTATAAGCGGAACTCAACACCGTGCTTTGTCTAGCTACCAGAGGAAATAAATATAAATAGTTCACTCCTTCAAATGGGAGTCGAACCGTTATTTTCCTCATTACCGTCGCGCTTAGAAACGCTTGCATAGTTTAAATGAAAAAAATACATTTTCCTTTAAATAATAATATTTATGATAAATGACTATCTATAATGATATCACTAAACAAAAAGCAATTTTAAATTAATTTTGAAGATAAATGAACATTTCAATTAAATAAACATCTTAGTATAGACAGTACGTTAACAATAGATGAACGAACAAAGAGACCAAAGGCCACTCTGTAACCCTTACATTGTAACGTATTATACAATACAAGAAGCTTGTTAAAAGGTAGACTGTCTGTGATTTTATCTGTAAAGACATCAAGGATTGGGTGTGGATTTGGAATGGAGCAAAATTGACAAAACTAAAACATATAGTTTACAGAAACAGGCTTTTTTACACCTAGCTACAAGTACTATAGAATGTGCTTGAAGCTACTAATTAAATGGGCCTCTCGAAACTCGAGTCGTTTCTAAAAAATCTTTGCAGACATTCATTATTTAGGATCTGTGTCCATTATAAGACCAGTTCTCGAACTGGTCTGATGGTAGAGCCAGATCGAGGCTAAACTCAATTCTAGGAACCTCTGGAGAGATCCACTATTTAGGATCTGGACCTATCATAATAAGACCAGAACTGATCTAATGATAAAGCCAAATCGAGTCTAAATTTGGAGCCTTTTTGGAACCTCTTATGTTATCCAGTATTTAGGATCGATGATACCATGTTATTGTGTTGTCATCTATACATGCCAAATTTAATGACGATACACTAATTCAAATTCTTAGATTTAATTACATAGCTATTGTTACAAATCGACCTGTTGAAAATGTTATTAAAAATCTAATTTCTTTAAAACTTTTTAATAGTTATTCCACACTAAGAATAGAAAAATATTTACAAAAACCTTTTGCTTACTATCCAAGCTCTTTAACAAGTAAGTCAGCCATACACGTTCTTATCGAGATAGTTTCCAAAAGGCGCAGGTGTGGGCAGGGCGAGGAAAATAATTCATTCCCGGAAAGGGAATCCACAACCTTCAGAATCAGACAAGCCAACAATTCTGGTAGTAGCATAATTGGTTTGAATTTTTAAGAATCCTATAATGCCGTCAGTTGTGTCTAAGAGAAATGAGGTGGGCTTTATTACCAACGGCCGAGATGAGCGATTGCCTGCCATAAGATGAATTTAAGCCTTGAAAATGTTCTTTGAAGTTTCTGTTACATTTAATATTAATTGTTGTACATTTATTATGGAATGATAATTATTGTTTGGTTTATTTAAAATCGTGATCGATTTGTTTGTGTCTTTTAGTAAGTTTCTATAAAGAGAGAGACAAGACTCTTTCCTCTGCTTATTTTAGACTTTGTGTGGAAGTCTGCGGAACTCAACCATGTAATACTTAATAGGACTAGATAAGAACATACTCGTATTTCGTTTATTTAAAAACATCACTGAATTTCAACGATTTAAATGATCGCTTCAGACAAAATGTAACGTAGTGTTGCGTTACATAACACTTTTAAAATGGAGTGTATTAATACAAGTTTCTATGATTTTACCAGTATAGGGAAACGTTAACATAAATATAAAAATAATTATAACAAACTCGAACGAAAAAGAAGCTAATAGTTTATTAGGATTATCAAAATCGGCTATCGTCTCTTTGGAGCATAGGAACATGCAATCACACATGAACTGATAAGCACATTACCCTACTTTACGTCGCGCAGTCGGGTAAAAATGCCCTACTACAAAAGCTGTAAGTACTAAAAAGTCGCAACTCATCTGATTCGTGGCACAATACACATATAAAACCTTTCTTATCCAGCTGTCATTTAATCTGTAATATAAAAGAGTGTGTGGTTGACAAAAAATGTTTTCTACAAACGAATTAGATTGGAAAATGAGTAAATATATCGTTACAGCTCAGTGTTTGTGTAATAAACAATGAAAGAATGATTATAGGTTCATGTCCCTACTATATGAATTCTGACTCTAAATGCGATGGTAATGGAGCTCAGAACCACTAGAAGAGATTAAATATTTAATATGTTAATTTTTTCGCTATAGTACGAGGAAAAGAGGCAAAGCGTAGCGTTGAGTTCCGAAACTCAACACGTAATACCTCAGAAGCTTGGAACGAACACTCCGTTCCTTAGTACAAGGTTCCCAAGTTCCTTGTGCCTCCTATATATGTGCAGGATACAACGTGAAGCTAAAAAAGTAATTGATGTAGACATCGCGTTTGCAGTCGGAAGTTGTTCCTGTTTTTATAGGTAAGGAAGGGACAAAAAATCATTTTTTCTTTTTACCGGAATCTCAGACATTGGGTTGCGTGAAACTGGCGGAACTCAACGCCGCGTTATGTAATGCATAAGATATTATCTTATTTGCTTAATAGTTAAAAAATTAGAAACATTAACCACAAATTTTGTCAAATAATAAAATAATTTACTTGTTATTTAGCCTTTTTAATGTTTCTGCTGACCGTCTCAAATTTTACTGTTGGGTTTAGATTATGTACGTGCAAGGCAACTATGTACTCCTATATAGACAAGCAATACATTTTCAATTTATAACTGTATTTGATGTTTTCATTGTATTCAAATAATATTATACTAATACTAGAGGGCGCGCGCGGCTTCGCCCGCTTATTAGGAGTGAATTCTAAAAAAACCACGAAACACGTGTTCAACAAAATATTTTTTACAGTCTGAATTTAAATTTTTATAAAAATCGGTGGCGATTTAAAGATTTTTCCATATAAACTTTCAACCCCATATTTGAACCCTTAGGGGGTGAATTCTTAAAAACCATGAAACGTGTTCAAAGAAATATTTTTAAGAATCTGAATTTCAAATTTTATAAAAATCGGTGCAAATAATTTTTTTTTCCATATAAACTTTCAACCCCTATTTCATCCCTTTAAGGTTAATATTTTTCAAATTCCCTTCTTAGTGGATGTCCAGAATATGAACATAAACATCTGCCCAAATTTCACGTTTCTACCATCAGCGGTTACGGCTCTGCGTGCGTCTTACCTCAGTCAGTCAGCACAAGTCCTTTTATATATATAGACTAGCGGCCCGCCCACGGCTTCGCCCGCTTAAAATACATGATTATTTAATAAGCAGAATTGATTGACAACTATAATAAAATAAATAAATAAATCAGCTTCACGCTGTATTCCGCACACAGCAGAGTAGGCAGAGGGAAC
>JAATLQ010034154.1:0-21215 GCA_013421005.1 Heliconius erato x Heliconius himera
GCTCTTCCGATCTATTATTAGTAAAGTAGTCCTTCTATTTTTCGATAATAATTTCAAACAGCAAAGATTTTATAATAAGAAATAGCTTTTTATTTTTAGAATACTAAACTTTCAATCCAAAAATTGGTATTTTGGCGAAGATACACATAAAGATATGAAAACTTCATGCGTATCCCACTTCTGATGTTAAAAATCGGAAGCGGGTAACGTTTTTGAAGAAACACGTTAAAAACACACATCGTCTATATGATTCTAAACTATTTTGAAAGAGATACTATGTAATTGCAATAAGTGATATGTATCACCTACTAACAATACTTCACACTAGTTTCCTTCCAATAAGGGCCGTCACTTACAAGCGAGTGCCCCCGATTGACACAATTCCACTGCTTTTATAGTTATTTTCCACCTAATTCTACCCTCTTTTACACGAGTACGCTAACATTAATATCTTTATTTCTTCGCTTTTTCTACGATACAAAGCGCGGCGTTGAGTTCCGCCGCTTTACACGCAATGTCTCCAGAATTCCATAGTTCCCAGATTCCTTCTGGCTATGCTACGTGTGACATCGTGTAGCTAAAAAAACTAAGTAGTCCCACTTCTCACGGCCAGACGTTGTGCCACTGCGCCACGATGGACATTATACATAAGAACAGTACCCACAAAGAATTTCAACCCACGACTATTACTGATTAATCGCAAGTAGACCGTGATGCTACCGGAGCTTTAATATTACAAGCAAAGGCAGTCGATGTACAAAAAGTTCCTTTAAATATTATGTACATATATACTCGTGTGTATACAGCAACATTGTCATCCATTGAATCTTGCAACATTGTAAAAGTTGTAAAGTAAAACTTTTAGCTAAAATCGACATAATTTAATTTTCTGTCCATCTTTCATTTTTCATCGGTTTTAGCGAGACATTTTTAGCACATACTTAAGTTTATAGAATGTTAAATCGAAATAAATCAGCTTCACGCTGTATCCCGCACACAGCAGGGTAGGCAGAGGGAACCTTGTGTTAAGACACTCCGTTCCCCACTTTCTGCCGAAATCTGGAGGCATTGCGTGTTGAGTGGCAGAACTCAACGCCGCGCTTAACCTCGACACCAGAGCGAAGAAATGAAAATATAAAATTTAAGTAAATATGTCATCTCTTCGAGCGGGGATCGAACCTACAACCAGTCGGTTTTACTGTCACACCTCGTGCCGCTGCGCCACGACCGGCCTATATAATGTTATTTAATTTATATTTATTATATTTTATGATTTTAATTTCACACCACAACTCTCATATACAGCTGGATCGATAGAGGAAACCTAGTTCCAAGAGACTACTTATGCATACAGACATACAAGATGTTTCGGAGTAAAAACGTGACAGTTATACATTCAATCTCCATTTGGGGAAATAATTATATTTAAGTTTAACGGCGTTGAGTTCTGCCACTCAACACGCAATGCCTCCAGAATTCGGCAGAAAGTGGGGAACGGAGTGTCTTAACACTAGGTTCCCTCTGACTACCCTGCTTTGTGCGGGATACAGCGTGAAGCTGATTTTTTTTTATTTAATTATATTTAAATTGTTTTCATTGCTGCCGCTGCATTGAGGTCCAGCACTCAATAAGCAATACCTCGAAAATTCGCCGAAGTAGAGAACTGGGTGTCTTAACACAGGGTTAGAGAATCCAGTTTACGGTCTACTCGGCCTTCTATACTTTTTTGTAGTGTAATATTTTAAATTTCTATTGATGTACTCTACTATACTCTCTGTGATAATCATTGACAATTAAGGAAGCGGCAAATTAAAAAAAAAATAAAGACATTTTTTTTTTTTAAATTGGTCGTTAATATAAAACAGTTATAAGAACGTCGATTCATACTGCGTTTACATTGCAAAGTAGAGAAATGAAAAGAATGTCTTATTAAGGACGGATCTTTTACGACTAAGAGCGAGGTGAATGTTGTTTTTTTCTTGACATGTTTAACATGTGAGTCAGTTATGAAATGTTTAAATTTACAACGGCAGAAAGCGGGGAACAGAGCGTCTTAACACTAGGTTCCCTCTGCCTACCCTGCTGTGTGCGGGATACAGCGTGAAGCTGATTTTTTTTAATGATTTGGTGATGCAAAATTTAAAGTGTCAGGTTCTACAAACCTGACGCTTTAAAGTCAGTATGATTGTTATTTCAATTTTTGTTCTAGCTTCACGCGTATCCCGCATATGGCCGATTATATTTATTTTAATATTTAATTCCCTCGAGTGCGAATTGAACCCACAACTTGTTGCGTTTACAGTTACATGTCTGCACTTCAGCTATTATTTTATAAAAAGTAATAAAAGGTCAACGTTGATTTTCACTCAAGATTTTTTTTCGTTCAGTTTTCTATCCTGGTATTTAAACTACTATTATTAAACGCGTAAAGAAATATTAAATGCAGCGTTGGGTTCCGCTATTCAGCATGTAATGTCTTAAAATTAGGAATAAGTTCCATATGACTACTTTGTTATGGGAAAAAAGCACGAAGCTTCGATTACCAATCTAGGAAATGAAATATTTCATATCTTCATTTCCTCTCTCTGGTACCACCAGTCTCTGGTTTGCCACGAGGCAAAGGGATGTGTTGAGATTTGGCTTTCAATTCGCAATGCCTCCAAAATTCAGCAGAAAGTGGGAAACGAGCAGTCTCAATGGACGCGGAGTGTCCTAACACTAGGTTCTCAAATTTATTCTGACTATCCGGTTATATGCGGAATATAGCATAAAGCACAAATAATACAATCTAGAACCATTAGTTAACTTTCTACTGAACATTTAAACAGCATCTACAACCGCATTATTAAAGCCGACGAAATATGATCAATTCAGAGGGCTGTCACAAGGTGCAATTCTAGGTCCAGTATTTTAATGGTAATGCGACACGGATACCAGTTTTGCCGACCGGTAGCCATTACGCGTACACAATGCGCGATAATACCTGATAGAATATTCATGGGATATATCATTCAACTCCGTTGTACAGAATACGTATTAAATTTACACTAGTTCGTGAGTAAGAAGACTTTTGAACGGATGAATCATACTGTTTTAGCTGTTGATGCTGTGAAAGATATAAAAGGGCTAGACGAGCGTTTGTATGTGTTTTCTGTTTTAAATTCAAAATATTCTAAGTATTTAAGAACTGCAGAAATAAATTTAGTAGTTAGTCCTCATTTTTTTTTTGGTTGCAAAGAAATTTTGCATTTTAATTGTATATTAGGTTTTTATGAAATCTAAAATATCATATTTATTGAAAGTTTAAAAATCTAGATTCCGATTGTGTTCTTGTGAAATTATATTTTTATAGAGAGTTTTAATGATACATTATTTTTATTTCTATGTAATATTTTATTTATATAATCTGTGGTACTGGAGTATCATATGGATTGAATAATTTTAGTGATCACTTATTACATTGAGGCCAGTCGTGGCGAACTCGATTCCTTTCTTCGCTATGGTGTCGAGGCAAAGCGCGGCGTTGATTTCCGATTCTCAGCAGGCAATGCCTCCAGAACTCGACAGAAAGTGGGGAACGGAGTGTCTTAACACTAGGTTCCCTCTGTTAACCCTGCTATGTGCGGGATACAGAGTGAATCTGTAATATAATTAGCTAACGCTATATTAAAATCATAGATAAGAACATATTCCAAATATTATTAAAGATAATACAATGTTAATCTTTGTTCTGTCATACATACATCCTACTGAGTTTTCATATCTTCTCATTGTTTACTGCGACGACGGTACGACCGTTGCGAGTTATGAGTATGACGAACCGGTAGCCATTTCGGATGCAGTGACTTGGTGTATAAATCATTTAGTATAATGCTAGTGAAAGATCTTGAAAGTATGGATATGTATAGTTATAAATCAAAATTAAATTAAATCAGCTTCAGTATAGTTATATATATATTGTATAATTTATTGTACCAGATATAATAGTGAGCTTCACGCTGTATCCCGCTTATAGCAGGGTAGGCAGAGGAAACCTTGTGTTAAAACACTTCGTTCTCTGCTTTCAGCCGAATTTCTCGAGACATTGTGTGTTCAGTGGCGCAAGTAAACGTCGGTATTTTGCATTGGTGGTGATAATATTAATAAATAATATAATTATATATCTTTCCGAGTAGGGATCGAACCCACAACCGTCGCGTTACAGTCAGGCCCTTGTGCTCCTGCGCCATGGCGGTTCAATTTCTATTTTATCTGTAGAATATGAGTATATATATATTTGAAAAGCGATAATTTAATCGACCAGGACAATAGGCCTGAACATGACACGGTCATTAATTCTGATATCACTTGAGATATTTATTTAAAGTGAAAAAAAAAATAAAAGAAGTGAATTTCTTTTCAGTAATTTTGCAAGATATTCAAAATATTGCAAAACGTATCAAATAAATAAATATACTACAAAACACACTTATTTATTTCTAGGCAGTCAATGTAAAAAAGGATCTAGGATTATATAAAAAAAAATAATTTCTAGAGAAATTCATTTTTTTTATATAATCCTCATTTAAAATAGATACAGGTAAGCTTTAAATCAATAAATCGTAGATTTCGCCCACGATACAAGCGAACACGCTCCATACACGTCCAGCATGTGTGGGACGTGATAATGCGTGCAAATACAAGCTCATCAGATTACTTTTGTCATCAATAATCTTACTAACGTTATATCTATACTAATATTACGAATATAAAGCTGATGAATTTTCTTAAGGAACTACTAAAAAAATATCCATAAAGGAGAAGAGAATAAGAGAAGAAATCACATTATTCATAAAAAAGTAATGTATGACAGTACATCATGAAATGTAGAGGGAACTTGTATTTAGGCACTCCTAATTATCCATTTTCGTTTGGGTTTTAGAAAGACAGATGTGGTAAAACGATTTCATGATCATAATAAAGCTATTAAGCTTTGAAAAAAATAAGTTACTAGGTTCATCCATACAATATATATTGTCTTAAAATGATATGAAAAATAAAAATGTAGTAAATGGTAGTGACTAATCACTATATATTTATGTCTCACTTATTTTTTTTCTTTGAAGTACTGACATCAAAAAAATATACATTAATAAAAGTATTTTGTGAACTGTAGTCCTATAAACAGAACATAAAATGAAAACCATAATATTGTATTAACACGTTCGTTCGCTATATATGGTGCCTTTTATTATAGTAATAAAATATCAAAAATATTGTATGGCGATTTTACTTTTACAAGGTTTTGTTTTTCCACAACTACTCATATAGCGTAGTAAAGTGAGTATTTATTTAAAAAAGAATAAATAAATAAATAAATTGAGGACCTTATCAAAGTTGGTAAATTACCAAAACTAATTAAAATTTAATTATAGGGTACTTCTCTTAATTCTAGGCCTACTGTCATAAAATCTGGAACGAAGTGTAAACTGACAATACAATTAAAGGGAAAAGTCCAATATTTAAAAAAAGTCAATACAAACGTATATTTGTAGTTAATTTCATACAAAACGAGTGCATACGGCCGCAAACTTAAGTTTATCAATCTTTATATGTTATATTTCCCGTTGACGTTTCGTCCTTAAGTCCGTACTATTCTAGTACGGAACCCTTGGTGAGTAGAGCTTACTCGCACTTGACTGTTTTTTTTTTCAGATTAATTCTTTATATTATATTACTATGGGAGTAAGGTTTGCGATACTATCCAAAGGAATATAGCCATTAAATTAGTGTCAAGACATTCTGTTTTCCATTTTCGCACAAATTCGAAATATTAAGAATAGGCGGAATTCAACGCAGCACCTTATTTTTGCTTCGCTTTACGCTCTATCCCGTACATAGCAGGGTAGGCAGAGGGAACCTAGGAATCTAGTGTAAAGACACTTCGTTCCCATTAAGACATTTCCGCTCCCCACTTCCATTCTATTCCGCCAAATCCTCTAAGCATTATATGTTAAGCAGCGGAACTCAACGCCACACTTTGCACCTCGTCTGTTATTTATTTTTTCGAAAAAACATAAAAATAGAGAAAAGATTCAACATTCAAAACATATTTAGTTACTGTTAGATACACCGTATTATTGTATCTAGAAGTGTAAATAAATAAAAAAATAAATCAGCTTCACGCTGTATCCCGCACACTGCAGGGTAGGCAGAGGGAATCTAGTGTTAAGACACTCCGTTCCCCACTTTCTGCCGAAATCTGGAGGCATTGCGTGTTGAGTGCCAGAATTCAACGCCGCGCTTGTCCCTGACACCAGAGCAAAGAAATGGAAATATAAATTTAGGTAAATATTTCATCTCCTCGAGTAGGAATCGAACCTACAACCAGTCAGTTTTTACAGTCACATTTTGTGCCCTTGCACCACGAATGGCCTCAAATGTAGATCTAGAAGTGTATTCGAATGAAATTAGGAAGTTAACTAAGCCTACAGGGGGTATATGAAGCTTCCGATTCTGCAACTGATCTTTCTCAGTCGTCTCATATAAGATAATAACATTGTGGGTGTGATGCGCAATTGGGTGAATATTTCTATTTAAAAAATAAATCTTTTTTTTTTTATGGAATAGGACAAGGCAAACGAGCGTTCGGGTCACCTGATGTTAAGTGATTACCGCTGCCCACGGCCCCGTGCAACACCAGAGGAGCTACAGGTGCGTTGCTGGCCTTTAAGGTGGAGATAGACGCGCTTTTTGAAGGTACCCATGTCATATCGACCTAGAAACACTGCCGCAGGTAGGCCATTCCACAGTTCCGTGGTGCGTGGAAGGAAGTTCCTACGAAACCGCACAGTAGTGGATTGCCACGTATCCAGGTGGTGTGGATGATATTTCAGCTTATATCGTACTGTGCGGTTAGAAAATTCGGCGGGTTCAAGCTGATACTGGGGTGCACCAGCCCAGAGATGAGAGCAGTACTCCATATGAGGCCGAACCTGGGCCCTATATAGGGCCAAACGGTGTTTTGGCGTGAAGTACCGTCTCGCTCTGATGATGACCCCCAGTTTCTTCGAGGCCAACTTGGCCTTGCTTTCCAAATGATCTCGATACTGGCAGTCACTCGAAACATTGAGGCCCAATATACTGATACTGGGCGCGGCTGTAAGGGGAATTTTCTGAAAGACTGGTGATACGATAAATGGGATTTTTTTGTGGTTAACGCGCAAACTTGTGTCTTCAGGGGGTTAAACTGAACTAGGTTCCTTTCACCCCATGAGGAGACATTGTTGAGGGATACCTCAACGGAAGACACTGTTCGGCGTTTTCCCGAGAAAGACTTGCTCGGCCGGAGTAAACAGCGTCCACCGTGCTATCATCTGCATAGCAATGAATGCTAGAATCCTCTAACATATCATTGATATGCAGAAGAAACAGCGTAGGGGACAGCACGCAGCCTTGGGGAACGCCAGCGTTCAAGGGCATATGTTTAGAGCAAAAATTGATGCTGCGCCCAGTGAGAAAGCTGGCGATCCACTTGTATAAATTCCCGGGAAGCCCATAGGATGGAAGTTTAGCCAGGAGCGCCTCATGCCACACTCGATCAAAGGCCTTCGCCATGTCCAAACTAACTGCCAGGCCCTCTCCCTTGCTTTCAATAGCCGCAGCCCAGCGATGAGTAAGGTAAACTAGAAGATCACCGGTTGAGCGACCATGGCGAAAGCCATATTGTCGGTCACTAATCAATCGGTGATCCTCTAGATAAACCAAAAGCTGGCTATGGATAATGCTCTCCATAATTTTTGAGAGCAGGGAGGTGATAGCAATAGGCCTGTAGTTAGATGAATCGGAACCATCGCCTTTCTTTGGGATCGGGTGGATAAGAGCGCTCTTCCATGAGTCTGGGACAACGCCGACTGAGTAAGAGTGCCGAAACAAACGCGTTAGCACCGGTGTCAGCTCAGGAGCACAGGAACGGAGCACTAAGGGAGAGATGCCATCTGGCCCGCTCGACTTGTGGATGTTCAAAGAGGACAGAGCTCGCCTAACAGCTGTTTGGTTGAACTTAACCTCAGGCATTGAGCTCTGGCACCGCGGGATGGTCGGCGGCGTTGTTCCTTGGTCATCCAAAGTCGAATTTGAGGCAAAGAGAGCGCCCAGGAGATCGGCTTTCTTTTTTGCCGTGTGGACCAAGATGTCACTTCCCGTGCGTAATGGCGGAAGCGAAGGCTGGCTAAAGTTGCCAAGTGCCGCCTTTGAGAGCGCCCAGAACTAATGAGTTCCAGACGGGTAGCTCTCAAGCTTCTCGCCAATTTTGGCGATATGATCGGACCTTGCTTTGGCAATTTGCCGCTTAAAGAACCTAGAGGCTCCTATTTCCTTTTTGAGGTTTTCACCTCCGGATCCTTAGTAACCAGTGCCTCAGCCCAGATTTGATATGCCTCGCGTTTGCTAGAGGCAGCAAGCTTGCAAGACGTATCAAACCAAGGCTGTGACTTACCACCGATTGGCACTACAGTGCTAGGAATATAAAGTTCCATGCCCTGTAGAACCACGTCGGCAACAGCAGCAATCACGCACCAGCAATCACGCTGTATCCCGCACATAGCTGGTAGGCAGAGGGAACTTAACGTTAAGACTCTCTTTTTCCCACTTTCCGCTGAGTTCTAGAGCCACTGGCATCAGAGCGAAGAAATGAAAATATAAATGTAAATAAATATTTAATCTCCTCGAACCCACAACCACTCGATTTTACAGTTACACTTTGTGCCCTTGCGCCACGACTGGCCTCAAAAATGTTTTTATTTTAATAATCTAGTTAGATAAAACGCGGTGTTAACTTCCGCCAACACGAAATAATATTAGGATTATGCAAATTGGCACTAGATTGTTTTCCATTCGTTAGTAACGCAGGAAATATAAGTATGATTTTTATTTATTGAGTGGTGAAGTCAACGTTACGCTTAATTTTGTTAGTAGAGAAATGAAAGATAAAAGAAATGAACAATGAAATAAAAATAATTATTTTTAATCATTTTTAAAGTGTTATTCCACACTTAGGAAAGAAAAATACTTATTTGGAAACGTATAAAAATTTGAACGTAGCGGGACTCGAACCCGCCCCTCCTAGAAACCGAGCAGGCGCTCTGACCACTAATCCATATGTTCTCGCCAAGTTACGTCGAAATTTTTATACGCTTGTTACAACTTGTTTATGTTGTTAGTATCTCTGTAGGGAGATTTTTACAAATTTCCGCTACCCAACTACCGTTGGTCGGTTTCCAGGAGGCGCGGGTTTGAGTCCCGCTGCGTTCGAATTTTTATTAGTTTTCTAAATAAGTATAAATATAATTATTTCCCCGAAATGAAGATCGAACCCACAACCATTGCGCTTATATTCAAGCCTTCTTATTATTAAGAAATTTATGGTAATTTAGTTCAAAACAATAAATAAACGTATAACGAAAGGGACCGTCCTCGTAAATATTGTAAAAGACAAGCTTGCTAATTGTCGTTGTAGATGATATTTCAAAGGGCATAAAGAGGATTATACATGAAAAATGTCAATTTACTTAATATTTTGTTTAAAAAGAGCAACTCTGTTTATATGAGCTTTATATTGCCTTTTTTCTCCGTTTCTGTACGATTTTAGAAAAAAACTTTTCTTAAAGTAATTTCGTCTGTGCCTTGTCTGTCAGTCGCTCAGTAAACAGTATTTTGAAGTAAAGAGTTTTTCTTGGGATAGCTAAATATTTTGATAACTTTTTTTTGATTACTGCTTTCATTCTTTATTTAGCCGGAAAGCATAGAAAACCTAGAACTAAAACACTCCGTTCTTCATTTTCCGCCCAAATTTGACAAGCTTAAGTGGTTAAATTACTTCCCCAAAATGGGGATCGAACGCGCAATTTCCGATTGCACTCTTCAAGAATATCTAAAATATTCATATTGTTTCCTAACATTTATTGTTTTTAAGTGTATTATCATGCTTTTTTAGCTTCACACTATATCCCACACATAGCAGAGTACAGAGGGAACCTATGAACCTATTTACACAGAGGGAACCTGTGAACCTATTTACACAGAGGGAACCTGTAAACCTATTTCAAACTTATTTCATTTCTAAATTTCAATTAACAATTTTAATCACAAACCGTTTTTAAGATTCTTCAAACAATGGTTATTTATTATTACTCTTTTTAAGAAAGAGTAAAATTAGAGTAAGCTCTATAGATTGGTACTTACTAAATTATCCTATATCCCATCCGTCTGGACAGTGTGCGATATCTCGAAAACAGGGAGCTATTTTTAACAATTTTAAAGTTTTAAACCACATTTGGGGAAAGAGAATATTTTTTAGAAAACGTATAAAAATTTTAACGCAGCGGGATTGAACCCACACCTCTTAAACGGATTCAAATTCCGCTGCATTTAAATTGAAGTTGCCATAGAGCTACAAACACTGTCATATAAAAAATTGAAGACACATACAAGTATAGAGAATTTTAGTAAAATTTTAGTTAGTATAGAATTTTGTTACAAAATCCTACATTGTAAAAATACCTTAGCTATATCCAATATATTTGAGCCAACACAAATCACTGGAATAAACTACTGAATATTATTATTTAACACCTGTAACCGTAGCGTAGTTCGAAATATGCGAGAGAAATCTCTATACTGTATCACAGTGGGTCAAGGTTCAAAATCGCATGAAGCATTTTAACAAGGCACCCCATTTTAAATGTAAATCTTCTTTGAAAGGATTCTTTTGTAAGGTACAACTACGAAGTTTAAATCGACGATTACTTACTGCATTTTAAAACAGTATTCTGAACTAGTGACATTAAAATGTCGATATTCATTTTTCATTTATGTCCAACGACTTGGGTTTTGTAGTATTGAATTGTAAAATTTTCTATATTTTATGTAAAATAAATAAAATCAGCTTCACGCTGTATCCCGCACACTGCAGGGTAGGCAGAGGGAACCTAGTGTTGAGACACTCCGTTTCCTATTTTCAACTCAACGCCGCGCTTGTCCTCGACACCAGAGCGAAGAAATGGAAATATAAATTAAAGTTAATATTTCATCTCCTCGAGTGGAGATCCACAACGAATTGGTTTTACAGTCACACTTTGTGCCCCTGCGCCACAACTGGCCTCAATTATATTTTATGTAAATAAGTAATAATATAAAAAAAGATTATAATACGTTTAAGAGTAATAATTGTGTCATTTTTAGTTTGGCGCAGTTTATACAGAGTGGAAGCGTCAGCGCTCCTTTTATGGGAACAGCATATGGGGTAAAATATTTCAAACCCATACCTAAGGAAATAAATCAAGATACCTCAATAGTTTAGATGTAGGTTTTTTTTTTATTTTATGATGTTTATCCATACTGTATTTCTTGTGACGCAGTTACGAATAGATACCAATAACGTAAACACCTGCTACTGCAAAAATATTACTAAGCGTTACCTACCGCGCGCCGCCATTACCTACGACTCAGTCATTCTTGACAAATGGCGTTTTATTTTACATAATTTTATTAATTATTTTGTTTAAAAAAACACTTTCATTATTAGAAAAATCTCTTTTGTTTTAATTGTATCAGGTTTTTATAGAGCAGTTAAAACTGTGGCTTAATTTGAAGTGGTGATGACAAAAACACTCTGTGAGGAAACCATGGGCATTTAGTATTTAGACACTGCGTTCTCATTAAGCTACTTCCGTTTCCCACTTTCCGCTGAATTCTGGAGCTATTGAGTGTCGAGTGGCGAAACTCAACGCTGCGCCTTGCCTGCTTTGACCCACTATTGTAATTGTGTATTTAATCTACGTATTATAAATATAAATCAGCTTCACGCTGTATCCCGCACAAAGCAGGGTAGGCAGAGGGAAGCTGGGGTTTTAACACCCCGTTCCCCACTTTCTGCCGAATTCTGGAGGCATTGCGTGTTGAGTGGCAGAACTCAATGAAGAAATGGAAATATAAATTTAAATAAAGTAGTTCCTTTCCTCGAGTGGCGATCGAATCCACAACCAGTCGGTTTTACATCACACTTTGTGCCCCTGCGCCACGACTGGCCTCATTACTTATAAAGCTCTTCCGCTACTGAGCTGCAGAAAACGCACAGACGAAAGACGAAGTTTTTATTTGTTGATAGTTCATTTAGATAAGTTAGGGAATGTAGGAGATGATTAAGAGAATATTTTCCAAAATTCCTACGGAAACCGGAAAAACAGTTTTTATAGTAAAATATAAGAGAAAAAGCATAAACACACTTTCAACGTAGTTGAAAAAGGGACTTAAAATTTAAATCCTACATAAATGAAGACAAACATTTAAATAGTTTTATCTATATAAATCAATACAAGTACATACACCGATTTAACATCAGTTAAACACTAATTGATATCTCTGAGCGTGATCGACACAGTCTATTTCAGTTTCCAACTATTATTGCTTCGCCCAACAATCGACTGACACTTATCAAAGTCATTTATCGGGAAATATCCGCCATTATATAATTCCACGAGCAAATTGATAGACAATTGACACAAATGTGTCGATCACAACCATCATTCTATTAGGGACTTGAAAAATTAAATTACTGACTGACTAACTCAATTTTGGTTTGTACTTTCGGCATATTAAGTTAAACAGAGGGAACCTAGTGTTAAGACACTCCGTTTTCCATGCAACGCCCAATTTTCAAGATATTGCGTAGCAGAGTTCAACTCTGCGGTTTGTCTATTAAAGGTGAAAATGAAAATATTTTAAGCGCTATCGTTATTTTGAGTGAGAATTGAATCCACAGCTGTCGTTAGTGAAAGCTCATCGTTGGCCTCAAAAATAGAAGAAGAGAAAAAACAATTGTGCATGTGTATGGATGTTTGTTCTACATTCACGCAAAAACTACGGAACGAATTTAGATGTAATTTTACAAAAAATATGGTCTATACATCAAAATAAGACACAAGCTACACTTTACTTAAGTATTTATTTTTTTTTTAATTTAGCAATAGTGACATTTTATACCATGTTGAATTATGAAACATAATACTAATTCAACATAACCAACTAGCGGTGTGAACTACTTAAGACATAACACAGACAAAAATATAAATGTAAACAATATATATTTGATTGTTTTACATTTTCGTTGTTTCCCGTGCATAGCAGAGTAGGCAGAAAGAACCTGTGAACCTAGTGTTAAGACACCCTGTTCTTATTAAGACATATCTGTAATCCGCGGAATTCTGCAGCTGTTCTGCAGTTGTGGGACTCTATGCCACAATTTACCTAATCAGGGCAAGCTAATCTATATATATAAAAGGACTTGTGCTGACTGACTGAGGTAAGACGCACGCAGAGCCGTAACTGCTGATGGTAGAAACGTGAAATTTGGGCAGATGCTTAAGTTCATATTCTGGACATCCACTAAGAAGGGAATTTGAAAAATTTTAACCCTAAAGGGATGAAATAGGGGTTGAAAGTTTGTATGAAATTTTTTTTTTATCTGTACCGATTTTTATAAAAATTGAAATTCAGACTCTTAAAAATATTTCATTGAACACGTGTTTCATGGTTTTTAAGAATTCACCCCCTAAGGGTCCAAATAAGTAGTTGAAAGTTTATATGGAAAAATCTTTAAATTGCCACCGATTTTTATAAAAGTTTAAATTCAGACTGTTAAAAATATTTTATTGAACACGTGTTTCGTGGTGTTTTTAAAATTCACTCCTAATACGCGGGCGAAGCCCCGCGCGCCCTCTAGTGAATGATAATAATAAATATTTCATTCCTCCAAATGGGAATCAAACCCACAGCCGCCGGCCAGCAAAATTCGGCGTCTCTTAACACTAGGCTCTCTCTGCTTACTGCTACATGCACGATACTGCGTGAAGCTAAACAAACCTGTGCGCTTTTTAAGACACTCCACTTTCTGGCCTAATTTCGAGCTATCAATTTATACTGAATATCATGACGTTCTACGGTAAAACGTTCATATTTAAATTAAGCAAATACAAACAAATTAGTTTAAATTATCAAAACAGCTTTCCAAGACATTTTTTTATACGAAACTAAATACTCTATAATAAGATTATTTTTATCTACCCTGCAAAACGTAAAATATACTAAAATAGAAGTAAAAGAAATAATAATAAATTAACTCTCTCATTTGGACATAACAGCTAATATTCTGTCAACAAGAAATAAAGGCACTTAATCTCCAACCTGTGCATTAACAAGCATAGAATCTATGCAGTCTCCCACCCTACCTGCGCAACTGTCTCTTTCACTCCCACCATACCATCTCTTTCACATTCACGAAGTACATTCGGCAATTTTCGTACATCCTCGGATGCAATGGCAACTAATAATTTTGAGTCAGTCCCTTCCCGACCGTTGGAGGAGAACGTTGCTGCCGGTCGGCCCTTCCGCGTATAACATCGTAACCGGTGTTTATATAGCATGTTTGCAGATTTAAGTCTCGGATTACTATCAGTGTTGTGAACTGAGTGCTAAAAGTTTGCTGGTACTAAAAGGCTTTATAAAAAAATCTGTTGATTCTAGATTTAAACCTTAGTTAAAGTGTTTAATAAACTGAAAACTGCGACTCTACATAGAATATTGTATGTGGGTGGATCAAAAGTAAATGAATGAATTGTTTTCTATTGATTTTTATTACAATAGCCTATTGTTTTTAATTAGCGTGGCTTTGAAAAAAAATACAAAGGTCACAGAAATTAATTAAAACTGAACAATAACAATATCAATTGAAATTCGGCAACGGTTATTGGTTACGGGTTCACTTAATCGATGATTCTGACCTGTAGTATGATTAAATTTTAGATGATTTAGCCAAATAAGTTAAGTCTTCAGTTTAGACTTCTTTATTGTTTGTTCAAATACATAATGTAAAGTGGTTTAACTAGAATAGAAAATTTCATGTAGAGATTTGGAAAGCATAATTTTATTCTATAATATTTATTTGATGATACAGTTTATTTTAAAAAAATATATTTCCAAATATTAAAATATTAGATGTTTAGAGCCAGCAAATTGTTATAAGTTAAAACATATTTTTCAGAATTGAACTTCTTTATCGTGAAATAGTGATAAGTGAATAGTTCTGAAGGTGTCTCTACATTTTTTTATGAAAAAATATGATGTAAGTAACTTGTATATTTTTTACAAAAATTCAATTTTTTTTGTGTTACTTGTCTAAAAGCGTCGCGGCATACTGTCTGACTGTAAACAAGAGGGTTCCGAGTTCAATTTCCATCCCAGTTGTTATTGTCATTTCCTTGCTCTAGTAACAAGATAAAGCGCGATTCTGAGTTTTGCCTCTCAACATTTTTGCGACAATTGTATATCAAAATTTAGCATAGCTAAAAATATAAACCTTCTATTTAAATTAGTTTATTAGTGAAATATGTATGAGAAACGAGGGTAAAAGTTAAAAGGGTAGCGACTTTGTTTTATAATATGTAAAGATTAATATCAACAGTTCACATAAAATAATTTTATTTAAGTAAATAGAATACACCTAAGCAAAGAATCAGAAAGTTGTGGATTCGATTTCTACTCGAAGGAATGAAATATTTATTTTTCTCGTTTCACTGCCCTGATGGCGAAGCAAAGCACGGCACTTAATTTCGGCCCAAACAGGCCAAACTCTAGGATTCGGCGGAAAATGGAGAACGAAGTGTCTTAACACTGGGTCTAGTGTCTTATACCTCTGTCTACTATGATATATGAGTGGAGTTAAAAAAAACAGACATTAAGGAGTCCACACAAATAAAAAACCATAAGCATCATACCGAAGCCTACAATGTGCTTTTATTTTTCATTTTTCATCCTCGAAACTCTAATGGTATTTAATGAAAGAAGCCGATGCCACATTTTTTCTTACTGCTTTAGTCTTTGTAATGTTTCATCTGAAGATGCCCTTATTATGTGTAGCTCAATGAATTGGAAGTTATTTATTCAAGAATTTTCTTAAGAAGTATTTTATGCATTACAAAAATCGCATTAAAATTGGGCTATTTTTTACCATAGATTATTATTGATCGGCAATTGAGGCTATTACAAGAATGTGAATGATTTACTATGAAATATGGTATCTAAAATAACTAATAAAAGGAAATTGCCTATTTGAAACCTTATATGGATTAAAAAAAAATTATAGCTAGAGGAATTAAAAAAAAAACTCTCACCTCCACCATCACCAATCACAATCGAACCTGCAACTACCGTATTTACTATCAGGCGATGGTCCACTGCATCAATTTGACCTCAAAATCAAAATTTTTTTTCTTCTAAGAATCCAATACTTGATTTATCATTAGATTTCGATAAATATAGAAATTATTTAATTACTGAACAGGCTATACACCAAGTTAGATTGATACCAACTCGGTGTAGAGTTCCGCCATTCAATTCCTCAATATCAGAAGTGTCCTGACATTCTGTTCCTCTTCTGCTTTAACTGATATAGTGTAAAGCTAAAAAGTTAAATAACTTATACAAATAAAGCAAAATATAATTAAGTCATTCCCTACTCAAGACATACTGATCTACCTAATGAGGAGAGTTGGTCCACCATCATTATATCCGGACGAACCATTATCTATTCAACGAGACTGGCAAATGTCGCTTTTATCTAGTAAATAGTTTATTTTACAAGCAAACGAATGTATGTCTTAAGAAGAAGACGTTTGAGTATCCTTTTTGGTTGTTGGTTCGATTTCTATGTGTGGTCTTTTCTAGCTGTATATTCAGGGTACGGGTCTTTTAAAATATTGAATTGTTGGTGTGAATAGTATGTAATCGCAATACCTGTATTTATTATGGAGTTTTTGTTTTTTATATAGAGAAATAGGACAAATATCTTTCTTTTTTTTATATAGATACATACATATATGAAATAATTTTCAAAATGTTTTTTGTTTTTTTTAATAAAATAAAATAAATTAAATCAACTTCACGCTGTATCCCGCACACAGCAGGGTAGGCAGAGGGAACCTAGTGATGAGACTTTCCGCCGAGTTCTGGAGGCATTGCGTGTTGAGTGGCGGAACTCAACGCCGCGCTTTACCTCGATACCAGAACGAGAAAATGGGATAATAAAGTAAAATAATCATTTCATTCCCCAACCGTTTACAGTGATACTTTGTGCCCCTGCGTCATGACTGACATCTTTTTTGTTGTAATAAAATTTCATGTAAATATTTTTTCCTCAAATTTTGAAAGCATCTTGTTTTGAGTAGTGAAATTCAAAGCGCGCAGTCGAAGCCGCAGATAGAAACTTGTCCCTACCAAAAAAGAAGAACGTTAAGTGATAAAACTCTCTAAATAAATACAATAATACTTACAAAACGCAAATATTATGTAGTATAGTTTAAAAGTTATCAACAGTTCCCAATGAGATTCGCTTAAGCTATTACTAAGTTAGAATACTTTCCTAGATTTATATGGGGTTAGTTTGTGAAGTCGTGCTAGATCTTTCACTTAGAATAAATGTTAGGACTCATTTTGAATATATAATATAGATTGTGTAACTGTTATTGGTTAATGTATTATAAACCGATTTACGGGCCGTCTTGGTTCAGTGGCATAGGCGTCTGACTATAAATGCGAAGGTTGTGGATTCGATTTCCACTCAATGGATTATTCGTTTCTTCGATAATAAGGCAAAACGCGGCGTTGAGTTCCGCCACTCAATAAGCAATGCCTCGAAGATTCGGCGGAATGTGGGAAACGGAGTATCTTAACACTGAGTTTCCTCTGTCAAGCCTGATTTATATGCGGATTACAGCATGAAGCTGAATACAAAAAAACTGATTTCGATAATATAGAACGAGGTTCTTAGTTCGGTTGTATATTTGTTACACGTTTTCTTCAACTATTTTGAATGAATTTTAATTATTGTGTTTTATATAGGACATTCATATAATAAAGACTAACAAAAACCATACATGTTAGAAAAGAGAGAGAGAGAACAAAAAAATTACATTATTTACATTTTTATTGTAATTTTATGTATTCATTATTTCAATAACTCAAAAAAAGACTACACAATTATGAATAGAATATGAAATATTATTATATAATATTTTTGTCTGTAATAGGCCTAAGTCTTACTAAACAGATCTCGTAATTCATGTTTCCATATAAGAGGGAGGTTAACATATCGTTGAAATACGTAGAGGATATACAGGTTTCATTTATAATGTGAACTGTTTACGTAATTGATAGGATTTTTTTTGCTTCACGCTGTACGCCCCACACGCAGCAGTATAGGCAGAGAAAACCAGGGAATCTAATGGGAATCGAACCCACAACCCGTCACGTTAACAGTCGCACGCTAGTGTTCCTGCAACACGATTGTCTTAGTGTTTTCTTCTGTCCGCCCGAATACGAATTGTGTTTTGAGTGTACAGAACGAAATGTCGCACTTAACCATAATGAAGGAAAAATTCAATTTTCATATAACTAATACCTCGAACGATATCGAATCCTGAATCAAGGCAAAATATAAACATATAGAAGAAAAAAGGAAACCTTTTAAATCTATACCTTTTTTATTCGATGAAAAAATCCACTTTCTGCAGAATTCTGGAGGCATTGCGTGTTGAGTGGCAGAACTCAATGCCGCGCTTGTCCTCGACACCAGAGCGAAGAAATGGAAATATAAATTTAAGTAAATATTTCTTCTCCTCGAGTGGGGATCGAACCCACAACCAGTCGGTTTTACAGTCACACTTTGTGCCACTGCGCCACAACTGGCCTCTGGATTTTTATTAAGAAATTTTTCATAATCATTTTTCACGTAACATCTTAGTATTGGTGAATAAAATTAGAATATTTGGTTATTATCTTGCATATCGTAACATCAGTAAAATAAAATAAAAATGTTTTTAAGGAATACCGGGTCATTTTACCATTTATATAATAAACTAGCTTTTATCTGTGGCTTCGTCCTCGCACAAAAATTAAAGTAATTAATATACGCCGAGGTTACTCCAAACGCAGATACTGTCTGTGGGTTGCATCAAAAAGATTATCGTGATATTTTATAGCCTTCCTCGATACATAAAATATTCAAAACAAAATTATTTTTGTAATATGAACCTCTAGTCGTCGAGTATATCGTGGTGCAGGGGCTCAAGGATGTGACTGTAACGCGGTAGTTGTGGGTTCGATCCCCACTCGAGGGAATAAATTACTAATTATTAATATTTTTATTTCTTCGCACTGGCACCAAAGCAAAAGCCCGGTGTTGAATTCCGCCACTCAACACGCCGAACGCGCACTTAACACGTGAAGACGATTTTAATTTTTTTTATTATTATTTTAAGCAGTTGCCCCGTGATTAGTACGTTCAACCAACCTCATCCACTTTCTCATATTATTATAATTAAAATTAATACTATGTGAATATGTAATAAATTAATACTAAATGTAAAAACTTATATAAAATATTTTAAAACCACTTTGGGGGTCCAGATATTAATATCAAAAATATAAAAAAAAAATATGTGTACACTATCAATACAAACATTCAACGCATTACAAAGATCACAATTCTAAACTTAAGGTAAACTGTTCTATTTTTATTTCTTTGATCTTCCCTAAGACGGCGCGATAGGGCGTTATTAAGCATGAAATGTTTACATATAGATTTTATAGACTGTATAGTGAGTGTGTACTGTGACTTTGTTCGGGTGATATAGTCGAAAGTATCAATAAATAGTATGGGATTATAAGTTAATTTTTTATTCAGCTTTAGGTTTTTTTTTATCTTCTTCGGGGGGTTCGATTATTGACTTTAGTTATTCAAAACACAGTGTCTCTAGAATCAGGTGGGAAGTGGGAAACGGTGTGTTTTAACACTAGGTTCCTTTGACTATCCTCTTAATATAGGAAAAAGGGTGAAGCTGTAAAGAATATACACGATGCCCATTTTATTTTTGTGAATATCAAAATTGTACATATTAAAGTAAAATTTAATTAAAATTAAAATTATAGATATATTTTGTAAAAGAAATTGAATAAAAAGCTTTAAGATATGCAAATAAGTATACCAAACATTTCTGCATTCCATAAAGCACTTGGTGAACAGACAGATAACTCCGTTCTGCAATCCACTCAAAATATTGCATTTTGAGTAGCGGAACTCAACGCCGTGCTAAATCTAATAAGCTTCCAAGAAAATCGGAAAAATATTGATTTCAATATTTATTATTTGAATAGAAAATAGTTTTACTCAAACAAACAAATATTTCTATAAATTCTTATAGGAAACACAAATAATTAATTAAGCGGAAGCATCCTTTGTGAAGAAATACCGGCAAGTTCCGTAAATAAAAATGTTAGTAGTAGTAGGACTTAATGAAAAACCTTTCATTGATATCTC
The DNA here is from genome assembly GCA_013421005.1 of Heliconius erato x Heliconius himera. NCBI lineage: Eukaryota > Metazoa > Arthropoda > Insecta > Lepidoptera > Nymphalidae > Heliconius > Heliconius erato x Heliconius himera. The sequence goes on from JAATLQ010034154.1 coordinate 20,408, forward strand.
GTGTTGAGGTAAAATGTAAATACTAGGTATTTTTTAATGTACAGGAAACACTATCGTGGTTCGTATAGAATGATAGAGTATGTAGAATCTGGGTTGTGGATTCGATTCTTATTCGTTAGTTATAAAAATCAAATTAAATCAGCTTCACGCTGTTTCCCGCTCACAGCAGGGTAGGAAGTAAGTAAGAATTAGGAAGTAGTGTCAAGACACTCCGTTCCCCACTTTCCGCCGAATTTCCTGCCTCGACATCAGAGTGAAGAAATAGAAATATAAAGGAGAATGAAACTTTTGGGCCGTCACGTAAAGAATTGAGATGTGATCTAAAAAATTACAATTTTTTTTTATTTTTAGAATAGCAAATAATAAATTAATCGACATTCTGGAAGTGGAGAAAAATGAAAAAAAATAAGATTTAGATCCTTAATCGATTAAAATCAATCATATTTTAAATCAGAGATGTGACAGCTGATTGACAATCACACCTTGTCTAATGATTCTTTGCATTTTTGCTTCTCTGTTTGTCATCGCAAAATCAGGCCATTAAATAAAAAACATTAAAAAAACATTTGCTTCTGTCATTACGTTCGTGTCATAACGCATCGACATTTTGAATGTTTTCCCGTGTGTTTGATATTTTCAACGGCTACTGTTTTGTTTTTCTCGGATTTTGACTCTGCCTACTTTGTACAACCCTCGCTTCCCCACTGGACTCTGAAATCTTTTGGATCTTACGACCGCCACGCTATGGATATGAATCGCTGGGTGAATTGTGGGATAGCCAATGGACACTGCAATACCCTAGTCCGAC
>JAATLQ010034155.1:0-21222 GCA_013421005.1 Heliconius erato x Heliconius himera
AAAAGAACAAAAAGTTACAAAAATATATACGTGTAATACATAATTAGCTTTATGTATATTTTATAAATATCAAATATCAACAATGGTCGTATTTTTTTATTTAAAACAATCAAAAATTCTTTGACGATAATGTCGTAAAAAAAATCATATTAGAACTCATTATAGTTGTCAATCGATTGTGCTTATTAAATCAGTAATCATGTATTTTAAGCGGGCGAAGCCGTGGGCGAGCCGCTAGTGTAATAATATGAGGTTGTAGCGTCGTGCAAACTATCGTGGCAAATATTTAATACTTTCCTCGCTCTGCTAACGAGGTAAAGCACGGCATTGAGTTCCGCCACTCAAAATACCATGCTACAAGAGTTGGGTGAAAAGTGGGGTAACGAAGCGTCTTAATGGGAACAGAGATGTACAGTATACGGATAAGCTAAAAAAGCCTTTAATTTTTATTTTAACTACACTATAGTTGCATAAGTAAAGAAAATACAGAATACATAACATTACGTGTTAAGTGAACGGAACTCAACGCCGCTATATAAAAAAGATACATTTAGCGCATGGAATTGATTAATAAATAATATTAAAATTATTTAAATTGGGTAATCAATGCAAATAAAATATATCTTAATAACATGTAAAAAAAAATCTTCCAAACTTAATTTTTTAAGATTTTTGAAAAAAAAATCGTAAAAACGAATGAGAAAAAGGTTTATCTAAGTTTTCCTCAATAATGATCTGTAAAACTAAAGTTATTAAACTAAACTGCAATAAACGTTTAAAGTTCTAAAAGACCGAAAAAGTGAATTGAAAGTACTTTTCTAAAAATACTACTTATTTGATATTAAGAAAACTTAACTTGGATTTTATGGAGTTGACGATGTATTAAAAGTTAAATAGATTCAGTGGAATAAATCTATAAAATTTAGCAGATTTTACGATTTTTTTATGTAATAAAATGACCAAATTAAATATCATAATCAATTTTTACACAACTTATAATCTAGTTAGAATTTCATGGTACAGTGATGTGACTGTAAACGCGACGTTTGTAGGTTTGATTATATAACTATGGAAAATAATAATATTTTCATTTTCTTGCCCTAATTCCACCGCTCAATATAAAATGCCTCGAGAATTCTGGAAGTGCGGAACGGAAGTGTTATCTTGGCCGCTTAATATGTGTCGTATAACTGTTAGCTATTTCCATTTGACCACATGTACGAAGCTGCAGGTAAAAGTAAAAGGTAAAAAATAATGTAATTGAGGCCGGTCGTGGCGCAGCGGCACGAGGTGTGACTGCAAAACCGACCGGTTGTGGGTTCGATCCCCACTCGAGGAGATGAAATATTTACTTAAATTTATATTTCCATTTTCTTCGCTCTGGTGTCGAGGTTAAGCGCGGCGTTGAGTTCTGCCCCTCAACACGCAATGCCTCCAGAATTCGGCAGAAAGTGGGGAACGGAGTGTCTTAACACTAGGTTCCCTCTGCCTACCCTGCAGTGTGCGGGATACAGCGTGAAGCTAATTTATTTTTTTTTTTTTAAATAATGTTAAATAAAAGTCAAAAATAACGAAAGTTTTTATTTATATTTTTATATAACAAACGACACGTGTGGAGCTCAAAATACATCATGCGTGACTTATGTTATACATATTTTGTTTTATTGCCTAAAAAAGAAAAAAAAAACATAAAAAAGGAAATATTCTTTACTATACCAGCATTTTCTCTGAACTCGGTACGTATAGGATTAAAATTATTATATTACAATCACAACAACAAGAATATCACATTTAATTAATTAAAAAGAGAAGCAAAAACATAAATTAAAATGTTTTCCAAAATAAATTTGAACATCAGAATATAATAGAATATTATATTTCATCTTTTGTGAATTTACGATTTAGGCTGTTTTCAATCTGTCATAGCCAGGTTTATTCAGCAGTGATAAAGTGCTAACATGTCAAAGGCGGGACCAGTATCGTGTTGCTGTTTACAGTACGTTAGGGTTAGACGTCAAACGGCGCGACGTAAAAGTTTGGAAAGCCTCACCTTTGTTTATAAAAGCGTTTAATATATGCACCTAAGTTTTTAATTAACTGTTGATGACATTGTGTTTAGGCTATTTTTCAGCTTCACGCTGTATCCCGCACACAGCAGGATAGGCAGAGGGAACCTAGTGTTAAGACACTCCGTTCCCCACTTTCTGCCGAATACTGGAGGCATTGCATGTTGAGTGGCAGAACCCAACGCCGCTGTTTTTGATTTTGTATTTATCGCATTTCTCGTATTTTAAAGTCTATAGATATAAAAGTATGTATGCCGTATATATATTAAAGATACGTACCTTAATCCGTTTTGTTGTATTTCGCGATTTTTTTATTGATCGTGGTAAGCTTTCTCTAAGTCCGTACATAGAAGATAAGTGACAAAGTTCATCATTGCAGGCATTTATCGATGTAATAGAACACAAAACAATATATATATTTTTTGTTTGTGTGTCTGTATGTTTGTGCATGTTAATCTCAGAAAGTTAGTTTTGTTTATATGGGATTTGTGTTTGTTTCATTTGGATCGATTCATAAATAGAAAAGTCCTATCAATTAAAAATATTTAATTCGAAAAAAATATATATAAGAAAAAGCAAAATTGCAAAATTTATATTTAATAGGCTGAAACTTTAGTTTTTAATATATAAATATTGTCTTTAAAATAATATTGTTAATAATTGTGTAGTTGGTAATAATTGTGTAGTTCGAGCGGGCGAAGTCTCGAGCGGGTCGATACTGTGTACTCTGGCACAGATTGGGAATTTAATATGTATTTCTGAGAATTATGTATTCCTTTACAATTTTGTGACAATTTCTTTTCTACAAACACATATTATGTAGAGTTTTATGGATATTTAAAATAGAATGGTAGTTCTAAGTCTTAACATGACATCAAAATTACTAGTTCCAACTTAAAAAATGGTTGTTTTTGAAAACAGCTCGTTGAACATTTCAACAGGAAGATGATTCACTTAACTGACTGTAAAAAGTTAGCGCTTTCGCTACGAGGAGCGAACTGTCGTGCTTCTGACGATAAAATACGAGTCACAGTTGAAAGCGGAAATAATAAAAAGAGCGTAATAAAAAATGACATAGAGAATTACTGTTGTACGATAAAACATTATAAATTAGAAATATTTATTCGTACAGTATAAAAATAACCTTATAGCGATCAAAACAACGGTTATATTCTTGTGAAAGTAACTCGATTTGTTTTGGCTTGTGCCGAAAGAAACATTTTACAGCCGCGACCCAAAAATGTAACGTCATATTTTAACGACCAAGACAGAAATATAACGTCTTCGTTTCAGAGGGTGAATGGCAACAGGACTAGTCGCGAGTTCTAATCAAAAAGTTTTGTATGTTTTATAAAAAGAAATTCTTTTTTTCATAATATTATATCTAAAGGCGAAGAGTTAAAATAAGTAACATGTTCTAGTACCAAGCATTGTTTCAAAATATTGATATAATGAGAATTCCTAGTTGTGTTATTAAAGCATCATTTTTCAATCTATATACTGCGGTTATATTTTCTGCAAGATTCAAAATCGCTTAAACAAAAATGTGGTAATCACAAATTCTTTTTCATGAAATATAAAAATGAATTTTGCTAGATATGATTTCTTTTCATGAAAAAATACATAACATTTATATTTATAAACATAAATCACTATATGGAGTGATTATATATATCTATCGCTCAAATATTTAACAAAAACGGCAAGTAATAACCGCTATTTTGAATACAGCTACGAAATGGCATAAGATATAAACTAGTGTTTCAATTTTGAAAATGTCACATTTTATTCATAATTAAAAATTAAATACGAATATTTCAAAATATTCTCCAAATTCTGCTTCATATTTTTCGTGTTTTTCTACTATACGTGACACTGGCTGATTATTTTGCGCATGTTATTGCAAAATCAGGTCATTATTTTGAATCGTTAAAAAAATAATAAATACGGGAAAAGTCATCAATAAAGTTGTTTTAATTTTCTTCAAATATAAATATATTAAAAAGCGGCGTTTGTGTTTGTATTTAATATTTTCATTTCCTCGCCTTGTGCAACAAGTCAGCGTGGCGTTGAATTTCGCCACTCAACCCGCAATGTTTCAAATCGGCGAAAAATGTGTTACTGGGGAACGTTACGTTCCCAGGTTGCCTGTGCCTTTTCTGCTATAAGCGAGATACAGCGTTTACGCTGTAAAATATATAAAAATATAAAAAGAATATAAAATATGTTTTATAAGAATATTTTTTTTTACATTCACACCTTGTTTCATACTTAGAGAGGCAGGCAGAGAGAACCTAGTGTTAAGACACTTCATATCCGTTTACCGCTAACAACCAATACCTATACACTATTAAATATATTATTAAATAAGTAATAACGCGCGTGACGTGGTCAACACGCTTGGCAAGTTACAGTGCACTCTAGCACTAAGCACATACATCTCAAGATGATGCGAGATAAAAGTAATATTTCTATGATAATTTTATAATGCACTCTTTAAATATTGGCCATTTGACGAGCGTTGGCTTTTCTAATCTACTTTTATTTATTTTAAAGTAAATAGAGTTGGTCAGAAGGAATTTTGTATAGCATTTTACGTCTAATACTAATTGATATTGCTATACTATTTGTTTTATTAATGTAGAATTATTTTAATTAATTAATCTTTTTTTTGACCACGAAATACTGCAAAGTGTTCGAAACGTCGGGTTTCCAAAAATTTATAATACTAAAATGTGTAATAATCGCGAAAATAAAAGTCACTGTTTATATAGTGCCTTATTTTTTTCTCACTATCTATAGAGATAGTAGAGATAGATATGAAATGTATGTATTAAGATAGATATAGCTATCTATTGAGGCTGGTCATGGCGCAGGGGCACAAACTGTGACTGTAAATCCGACTGATTGTGGGTTCGATCCCCACTCGAGGAGATGAAATATTTACTTAAATTTATATTTCCATTTCTTTGCTCTGGTGTCGAGGCAAAGCGCGGCGTTGAGTTCTGCCACTCAACACGCAATGCCTCCAGAATTTGGCAGAAAGGGGGGAACGGAGTGTTTTAACACTAGGTTTCCTCTGCCTACCCTGCAGTGTGCGGGATACAGCGTTAAGCTGATAATATATACATTTCACGTCTGAATTAGAGAAATCTTATATTCTTTTCTCGAACGAAATGATTGTATCGTGTCGCGAAGGTAGACGTCCTTAGAAATGAGCATTGTCTTAGTTCGTTCGCCTGTAAACGGTCTTCGTATGGATAAACGCCATTTAGTTCACATTTAAGGTATTGCTTTTTATTGCATGAGAATAAAAGGAAGCTTAAGTAAAATGTAATGGTTTTTGTTTATATTTGTTTTACCACTTTATCAGATGGTCCAATTGTGGTTTATTTTTTTAGCTTCACGCTGTATCACGTAGCCACATAGATATAGAGAACCTAGTGGCGAGATAATATATTTTCGAATTTTCTTGATGATTAACGGAACTCAACGTCGCAATTTGTCTCACCAGAGCGGGGAAATGTACTGAGCCTTATTAAATTCCAACGACCAGCCAGCCAGACCAGGCCAGCGGTTTTGCTCGCTTAAACTACATAATTATGAATTTAAAAACTTTGAGAAAACGAGAAGCAACAGCATTATGCGGGACTCTGCTCATTAGTCGACGAGCAAGAGGGAGAGTTGAGAATCACATTCCTTAAAGTAAATAACTACTAGGAAATCTGGTAAAAACCAAAATCCACATTATGACTGCAATGCTGGTAACAGGGTTAGAGGAGATTCAGATAATTGTAATCGCCTGACGTTAGACGAGGACCTGATAAATCACTTTGGAGCTATAGTGATGCTATGTACTCAAAGAACTTCCACGGATGTCGTTTAAGCCATACGAGAGATATACTTCAGAATTATACCCTTCACTAAGAGCATTACATTCCCTTAATATCAAAAACATCAAGATGATTTTAACTCACTTCAAACAGGAGTGGAAATAATTTTTTATCAACCAGGAATGGGGAAGAGAAAATCTTGCTCCAATGTACTAACGATCCACGTGGTACAAAGTCTGACTCCTCCACGCGGTAGTAGTGATTTCGCGACACACCGATAGCCGCACCTACTACAGCCAGCATACCTTTTTTTTTGAACACTTCTTCTGTGTCATTTTTTTTTATTTATAGGTGTCATGTTGTTTTCATCTGAAATGATAAATGTATTATTTACCTCTCAACATATTAGATTATTTTCATATTTTCCTTACAAATATCCCTAGACGCGCTTCATTCTACAGTGTTAATGTAAAAACTTGGAGATGGTAAGCTGCTTAGATCGCATGTGTGCATGCCGTTGTTCCTAACATTATGAAACCGCGACTCTATTGTATGAAGAAAGTTCACCGTGACTAATGTGACCGACTGTGAATCGTTGAATCTGAATGTGTGTATTTCATAGTAATAATTTTAATATTGGTTACATAAATTTGTGGCTGTAGGTTCAATCCCCACTCGAGGGACTGATTATATTTATTGAAACTAACAAATATTTTTTCCTCAAATCTATACCCACAGGATGTCTATAGATAAATCTTCGAAAATGACCTTGACATTCGTAGAAACAGGTCATCTTTAATTGAATCAATTGATAGATTGTATGATTAAAATGATTTTGCTGGCGAATAAACAAAGTGTTATTTGTTTAAATCTATCCCCTAATCTATGCTTACTACTACGAATCTCTTGATGGACAACGACAAATCGCACTTGGCCACTTTTTAAAAAAATATAAAAAAAATATTAACATAAATTAATGACAGTTTTTATTTCGAAATCAGAAAAAAATATAAAAATATTATACTTTTTATATATGCATAAACAAAAATTGAGCAGAAAATTATTAGCATGCAATATGCAAGACAATGCGGATGCTGTTAACGATCTTTATCACGTAGTTTATGCGTCGAATGCAATTTGGCGATAACATTTACTTGGTAATATATTACATGTAAAGATAACAGTATACTACGATTAATGATAGCATTGTTTTATATTATTTTAGCTCTTAGGGGTCGTAGGTTCGAGTAATTTTTTTTAAATAATAATGTGTAAATAACAAGTGCAGAATATGCTTAGGGCTATGAATTACATATAATATATGAGCCTTAGAGTTGTTATCCAGTAACCTGTGATGAGTTCCACTATTCAAACCCTGACTCCATCATTAGACCAACTCAATAAAAAAATCATCTTTACGCTGTATCCTGCACACAGCAGGGTAGGCAGAGGGAACTTAGTGTTAAGATACTCTGTTCCCCACTTTCCATCGAGTTCTGGAGGCCATGCGTGTTGAGTGGCGGAACTCAACTCCGCGCTTTGCCTTGACACCAGAGCGAAGAAATGGAAATATAAATTTAAGTAAATATTTCATCTCCTCGAGTGGGGATCGAACCCACAACCAGTCGGTTTTACAGTCACACCTCGTGCCACTGCGCCACCACTGGCCTCTAAAGACCAACTCGATGATACCATATTATTGTATTTTCCTATCAAAGCTACGAATACCTGCCAAGTTTCATGATGACACAATTATAACAAGTGTGTCAAATTCAGTTTCTTAGATTTTATTACATATATGTTAGTAACAAAGTTACATAGTTACAAGTCGAAGTAAGAAAATTGACTTAGTTTTTGAAGTGTTATTCAAACTTACAGAAAGACGTTGATATATGAGAGATGTTTTCGAATATTTATATAATTTACTCAAGATTTAGAATAGGTTCCTTGGTGAGAACGTATGGCTTAGCGGTCAAAGCGCCTGGTCGGTTTCCAGGAGGCGCGGGTTCGAGTCCCGCCACGTTCAAATTTTTATACCATTTCTAAATAAGTATTTTTCTTTCCTATGTGTGGAATAACATTTTAAAAAATGTTTAGAAAACTATTTCATTTCCTCGTTACCACAGCTTCACACTGTATGTTAGCGGGAGTTGAACCAATAACTTTCGCGTTTATAGTCGCACGTTTGTGCTCCTGCACCACGACTGGACTGAATAAAACTAGAATAAGAATTAAATCAGCTTCACGCTGTATCCCGCACACAGCAGGGTAGGCAGAGGGAACCTAGTGTTAAGACACTCCGTTCCCCACTTTCTGCCGAATTCTGGAAGCATTGCGTGTTCAGTGGCAGAACTCAACCCCGCGCTTAACCTCGACACCAGAGCGAAGAAATGGAAATATAAATTTAAGTAAATATTTCATCTCCTCGAGTGGGGATCGAATCCACAACCAGTCGGTTTTACAGTCACACCTTGTGCCGCTGCGCCACGACTGGCCTCTAATAGAAGACTAGAATAAGAATTAAAACAAATTAAAACGATATAATATCAATTATGCTAGAAGTTCACACTGTTATTAATATAAAAGATCAGATTTCCACTAGAGTTGGTTACGAGCAGTGATATATCAAAATCGAATTACGAGGGCAGCCGCGAGGGCGGCACTTTTACAATAAATCCACTGTAATTTATTAAAGGCACCCAACGCTAAAACGGTTGTTTGTAATTACTCTATAGGCATATAAGTTTGCTTTGTTCTATATATGTATACAATTTTTTCCATATATTTAACTACAATGTTTTAGTATTTTTTTTCAGCTTCACGCTGTATATAACAAGGTAGGCAGAGAGAACCTAGTGTTAAGACACTCCGTTTCTCACTTTCCACCGTCGTGCTTTTCCTTGTTACTAGAACGTGGGTATCGAACCTACAACTGTCGCGTTTACAGTCACACTTTCGTGCCACTGCGACACAACGGCCTCGTAGTATTTAATTTACATATCTTTAATATCTACGACAAATTATGGCTACAGTTACGAAAGAAGGACTACTTTTATATAATATCAAAAATAATATGTTCGTCTAGCAGTGTCTTGTTACTAGGTACCTTTTGCTAAGCTAGAGCGTGAAGCTGTCTTTATTATTAACAAGGTACAACACCTCACTACTTTTAAGACCTGCAGGAATGTCGATAATAATAACATAGTAGATTATTTTTTAAACATTTTTAAAGTGTTATTCCACATTTAGGAAAGAAAAATACTTATTTAGAAAACGTATAAAAATTTGTACGTAGCGGGACTCCAGGAGGCGCGGTTTCAAGTCCCGCTACGTTCAAATTTGTATATGTTTTCTTTTTTATAGTAGATTATTGACGACGACGTTGTTTCGACGTTGAATTTCGCCACTAAATACACAATGGTTAATGAAAGTTAACACTAGGTTCCCAGGTTCCCTATCCTATATATCCTATATAGCCTACCCTGATATGTGTGGGATACAGCATGATTCTAAAAATAAAGATAATCAACGCTTTAGTAAGTATCAAAAATATCCTCCCAAATTGAGTTCTACGGTTACATTCGAACGCGTCATTCTACTTGATTTATCTTTAACGTAATTGATAGGAAGCCCGCGCAGATAATGTACAGTCATTTCGTGTCGCCGCGACGTGATTGCCTATTGGAAGATTTATATATTTCACATTTTTTTTCTTAATATGTACCTACTAACGGGTTTCACTTTTTTTGAAGATTTTAAAGACAATTTATTTTTAGTGGTTAATATTTTTTTTATTTATAACTTTTGTAAGCTTCACGCTGTATCACGTGTATGATAGGGTAGGCAGAGGGAACCTAGTGTTAAGATTCTCCGTTCATCACTTTCCGTACAGTTTTTCGAGGCGTTGCGTGTTGAGTGGCGAAACTCAACGCCGTGCCTTGGTGCCGGAGCAAAGAAATGAAAAAATGAATTATTACTGACTTCTCCATTTTCCGCCGAATTTTGCAGGCATTGCGTGCTGAGTGGTTTGCGTCGACACCTCGAAGAAATAAATAATTTTTAATAAATATTTCATTTTCTCGAGTGGGGATCGAACCCAAAACCAACCGTGTTTACAGCCACACATTTGTGCCCCTGCGCCACACTATCTATCTTAATAGTTAAATTTTATTAACAACATAAGATTACACTATTAAAGTCCATATATATTGGTGCGGTCTGATATCTACACCGATTGTGTCGCAATAAATTCAGCCTGGCTCAGAGTTGGATGACCCTTGCCAAGATCCTTTCTCACTTAAACTACTAGTGCTCCCTTAGGCTAATGAATTATTACTAAAACCATATCAGGTTTTTTAAAAATCTTGTCTAGACTCCTAAGTAAAGTTATTAAAGTTCTTTTTATAAATAAAATAATGCCCTACAGGATATTTTAGTCTATATATGAAGTAGAAAACTGTCATTTTAAGTTATACAATTATAATAAAAGTATAATATCCTTATTAATAAAAAAAGAACCAGTGACCTACGTTTCCGAGAAGTCTTGACGGCATCCCACTCACTATCCCGTGGGAACTGTATTTCTAAAATATAACTTAGGCAAAATTACTAATTACATAATTCATAAAAGATTGAGAATGACGGTTGTGGATGTACTTGGGTTTAACTGGTAATCTTTTTGTTGGTAGTTGGTTTCAAATTGGTAAACTTCTACTTATTCTATTACTGCAAAATAATTATGTAAGCCACTTACGAGCATTCTTCCATAAATGATACTGTATGTATAAAAAAATCCGGAAAAGCGCGAGTCGGGTTTCTCACCGAGGGTTTTTTAGTATATAAACGGCCATATCATTTTTTTGAAGTAAATTTTACTATCTTTTCAGGACCGTCAGAATCAAAGCACCGTAGACCTGAGTATATGGTTTGAATTTCAACTTGACATCTCTAAGCGTTCCTGAGATAAAGGCTCTTGACAGACAGACAGACACACACGGACACACAACAAAGTGATCTTATAAGTGTTTTTTTTTCTTAAGAGGTATGAGACCCTAAAAACCGGTTAAGTGCGAATCGGACTCGTCCACTGAGGCTTCCATACCAATTTTAGGACTTTAAGACCGTGTCATTACGTTGATTTAGAAGCTTGATTTTTTTGGACTTCAAGGGACCATAGACCAGAATACTTGATATTAATTTCGTGACAGATGGATAGATTGACAAAGAGCGATCGTATAAGGGTTCCACTTTTACCTATTGAGGTACAGAACCTTAAAAATATAAGAAGGTAAAATCTTTAATCTAATTTCAAATAATATATAATCTTATATATCTCCCTAAGGCAAAGTCTTTATTAACCCTTCCTTATTAAATCTACCGTTCGCTCAATACGACTTATTGGAATAAAAGAATCAATTTGATCCATTAAAGATAAAAGATGTATTTTAATATTTTAATTCGTTAAATTTGTTTGAGATAAAAAAGATTTTATTTTAAAGAAATTTACCATTTTACCAATAATTAATTTACCAATAAAGTAGGGGCACAAGCGTGTAACTGTAAACGCGACATTTCACGGCTATTAGTTCGATTCCCACTCGAGAAAATGAAATATTGCATATTTTATCGAAGTGGTGTCGAAGCAAAGGGCGGCGTTGAGTTACGCCACTCAACGCGCAATGCCTCCAGAGTACGGCGAAAAGGGGAGAGTGGAATGTTTAACACTAGGCTTCCTATGCCTACCCTGCTACACGCGGGATGCAGTGTGAAGCTGAAAAAAATGCAATTAAGATGTTAAAATGATGACGTTTTAAGTTATTACAGAGTTATTTAATTGTTTGGGCGTTTAAATACTTAACAGTTTTATAGACACTTCAATTTATGTAATTTATTTCATAGTCGTTGTTTTTACAGGGATATATTATTTATTACTAAATAAAATAAAAATGTGTGGTCAGTCGTGGCGCAGCGGCACAGTGTGATTGTAAAATCGACTGGTTGTGGGTTCGATGCCCACTCGAGGAGATGAAATATTTACTTAAACTTTTCCATTCCCTTTCCTCGCTCTGATGTCCAGGCAAAGCGCGGTGTTGAGTTCTGCCACTTAACACGCAATGCCTCCAGAATTCGGCAGAAAGTGGGGAACGGTTCCCTCTGCTTACCCTGCTGTGTGCGGGATACAGCGTGAAGCTGATTTATTTTTTATTTTTATAATAAAAATGTACTCATAAAACAACAAATTGAAAATCGTAATTTATACATAGTGTAGTTAGTTCTTGTAAGCCACATATTTCCCACGATGGTAGAAGACAAAGTAAAGCTAAAATATTTGCGTTGTAAGCATGAAAACAAACGAACGCCCTAGTTTCAGGTGTTCAGGCTTATTGTAATGATGATTAGTTCTCTTCTGTTCCCACAAATTGTTATTACTTTTGCCAAAGAATAAAAATTTAAATAGAAATGACTGTACAAGTTAGTTTATTCGAGATTTAGAGATTCTTAGATTCTGGAGATATATTCGAAAAAATTTAAACTAACATTAAGTTTACAGAGGAAGTTTATAAAGATAAAGCTTTTAAAAAAATCTCTTAAAAATTTTTTTGCTCGAAACCTATGTATAGTATTAGTTTATTCTAGAGATTCTTAGATTCTAGAGATATATTCGAAAAAAATTAAACTAACATTAAGTTTACAGAGGGAGTTTGTAAAGACATGTCAAAAAAGCTAAAGCTTTTAAAAAATCTCTCAAATTTTTTTTTGCTGAAAACCTATATATTGTAACTACTGAACAAATTGAGTTCCATGAAACGCAAAATAAATATTATTCTTTTGTATGCAAATGTTTCTGTTCGCACAAATGCTATTAAGCAACACGGGCTTTAAAATGTACGCTAACAAATATTTTTTTTTCAAAAATCACGTAACCTCACATTTAGTTATGCTTTAATGAAATTGAAATTTTATCAATCAAATCACCATTTCATAGTATTTTTTTATAGCCAGTGGCGTTATATAAAGTTTAGTTAAGCTTAAATTAAGCTTTACCTAATTCCAATGACGTGGCAAATTAAAAAATATGGTTTCATCTAATCCCATATCTAGACGCCAGCACGTCCAGCCAAGTTAAAAAGCTGGAAACACGCAAAGTGTATTTTACTTGAATCATTTCAAGCTAATTTTCCCTTCTTAACTCGCAAACCTATTAGTCTAAGTGTATTAACTTTAGCAGATTTGTCCCGAAATCTCCGTCTCCAAAATCCATGGAATGTATGTATAAATACAACAATTTAATTCAAACAGTTATTGGTATTTACGTTTAAAACAAACACTTGTGGCTGATTCTCTCACTTATCAAAAACTCAACCCATAACTTTATTAAAAATCGTATTAAGGTAAGAAGGAAATAAGTGGATTATTAATGCATTTTGATATTTAAAGAAAACAATTTTCTGTTTAATATTTGTGGAAATCAAGAAAATGCTAACCTTAACACTTCTCCTGTACACTAATCTTTGATTGAACTAATAAATTGTGCGTCTTGTGAGAACTTTTTCCCCACACAGTTTCATTTTAATTAACTTTATTGGTTATAAATAGTTATAAATGTACATTTAACTTGAGTAAATTTTAACCAACTTACTAACTGTAAAAATAGGAGATCCTCAATTCGACGGTTTTTTTGTATTAACTCAGTACTTTTGACTGGGTGAAATGATTTTGAGGGTTCTCTTTTTATTTGAAAGCTGGTGCTTCCAGTGTGGTTCCATTTTAATTTCGTCTAGTTCTGACAATGCTATTCATGAGAACACCCTATGAGTTTTAAATTTGCATTATTATTATATGTGCGCAACAAATGGACGAATAACTCAATTTCAACTTTTTAGTTTACTGTTTGAAATTGGTTGTTTTTATTAAAAAAATATAGAAAGAGTGTTAAGGAAGTGTAAGAAGTATACAGTATTTAAACGAAAACCTAGTAATCCATTTATTTGTTCTTCATTTTTCAGTCATTTGTGAACACTGTGTATAAGGTAGCAGAACGGGCTGCCGCGGTTAATTAGAAAAGAAAATCCGCGAATAGTACTTTGGACCCATAATTACAGCCTACAATAATGAATCATCTCCACTGGGCCTTGATTTAAAACAAGTCAACTCTCAAAACGAATTTTATATCAAAGGATTTTGAATGTTATTTAGTTAATAATTTATTAAGCAAATTAAAAAAAATTGGGACTATTGGTAAATACTAATGGTCACCTATTTAACGTTTGTTTATCCGTGGAGAGGTCTTCAAACCATTCATTGTATATGGATTATATCATAGTGCCACCTGCCAGCATGCAATGTATTTGTTTTTTTTTTGCTTCACGTTGTATCCGCACACATAGCAGGGTAGGCAGAGGGAACCTGATGATAAGACACTCCGTTCCCATTAAGACACTTCTGTCCCCTATTTTTCACCGAATTCTAGAGGTATTTTGTGTTGAGTGGCGGAACACTGCGCCGTGCCTCATTACCGGAGCTAAGAAATGAAAATATAAAATATTTTATTTCCACGAGGGGGAATGTGCACAACCTGCCACGTTTACAGTCGTACGCTTGTGCCCCTACGCCACGACAGAGCTGTTAGTATATATGTATTTTTATAACTGAAAAAATCAGAAATTATACCTTAATAATATATTATTCAAAATAAAAAATAAAAAAATCAGTTTCACGCTGTATCCCGCACACAGCAGGGTAGGCAGAGGGAACCTAGTTTTAAGACACTCCACTCCGTTCCCCACTTTCTGCCGAATTCTGGAGGCATTGCGTGATGAGTGGCAGAACTCAACGCAGCGCTTAGCCTCGACACCAGAGAGAAGAAATGGAAATATAAATTTAAGTAAATATTTCATCTCCTCGAGTGGGGATCGAACCCACAACCAGTCGGTTTTACAGTCACACCTCGTGCCGCTGCGCCACGACTGGCCTCTTATTATTTTAATCTTTATTCAACATAAGCTAAATACTTGAAAATGAAAAAAATAAAATAAACAAACGCCATTCCCTCAGTGAAAGCAAAAGTTAAATAAAAACAAAGTGAGTTTCACTGAAGGGAAGCGTCCGACATAAATCTCGACGTATTTCCACATTCAGTCCTCGTCGCCTCCAATTTGCGAGCTTATCTCACACCGCCATTTGCGTGATGCATGTCAGACACTTTTAAAAATTCTAATCGTCTTCATATCATATATCAAGTGGTGAGCTTTTTCTAGAGTTAATTTTTTGAGTGACTTTGGATGTGATTTTTAAGTCTGTATAAAAGTTCTTAGAAATCATAAGAAATCAGCTTCACACTTTTTCCCGCAGCAGGGTATGTAAAGAGAAACTAGAGTTAAGACACTCTGTTTTCATTGCTCATATTTTTCGTGACGTTGCGTATTGTCGTGAAACTCAACGTCGCGGTTTATTCTAGTTAATGAGAAAAATTCAACTAATTTTTCAACAAAAAAGTTTCAACTGTCCTAGAATACGTTGGGCATTATTACATTATTCATTGATATTTAATAAAATACTTGATATTTTGACAAATATTAGACAAACAAAATGAAAGGAAAAGTATAACGTGCTAACACAATAGTTATCGGTTCTATTTCCGCGAATAAAAGAATGATGTTAACGTCTGTATATTTACCATATTCTTATTATTATGTTAATGTTTTTCCTATATCCTGGCTTTATTCATTCACTATTAATATACAAAAATGCAGGTAGGCATATATTATTTAATATTTTATAATAAATATTAATAATTTGTCTATAGAATTACGATCTTTCCCAAAAAAGTAAAAGAATAGTAAATGTGTAAGGCTTTAAGTAGGTAAGAAAAAAAAGATGAAAGATAAAAATACAAAAATAAAATTTAATATTAAAAAGTCAGTATATTTGACATGAAGCTGTCTAAAACGTTACAAATACAAACTACAAAAGCTGAATTTTGAAGGCCTTAATCAAAAATAATATTTTTTCTTTGAAGAAATACCTGTTTTTATATAAATTAATCTTAATAAAAAAGTAATATTTTACTTGATATTATTATATTTGATATTAAGTAAAAATATTTTTAACTTTTTTGTATAAGAGTCAGAGTGGCTTGACTTCTTTTTTGTGTAAAAATAAAAGTAATAAATAGCATGAAGAAAGAAACAAACACTTCAAGGAAGCTTAATGAGTTTCTTTAGAGCCTTATAGAAATATTGTGGTGCAGCGGCGCAACATATGACTGTAAATGTAATTGTTATTTCGATTCCCATTTGGGGAAATTGACATTTCCTCGCTCTGGTAACACGATAAGATTTAACACTATACTTTCCTCTGCTGTATGCGTGATACGTCTTGAAGCTATTTTATTTTCATTATTAACTCAATCAACTTATTGTATATGATGATGAAGATGATGTTGTGTAAGATGGAGAACAGAGTGTCTTAACACTAGATTCCCTCTGCCTGCTGTGCGCGGGATACAGCGTGAAGCTGATATAACTTATTGTATTTAAAAATTATATAAATTATTATTATAATAATAACTCTATATACAGCAGAGTACAATAATAATCCGAACAAAATTCTCTTCATATTTTTTATATTACACATTTAAGTGTCAAGGAAAACATTTATATTCTTTTTTATTTTAAAAACGCTTTCGCCACATGCGAAAAAGCTCGCAATTAGCGTTGATTGCACTCACAAAAACCTCAAATATTTTACGTTGGAAATTCTTAATGTTTCCGATGGGTCAAGTGAAGGAATTTATTACGCAATTTTCACGCTAAAATGAAACTCGACAACGGCAAACATCACTTCCGATTTGAAATCAAGAATTAGGGTCGCTCGGACTCTCCTATATTCCTATATTACTATATTTTGAAATAAAAATTATAATTGTAAGAGATCTTGCTGGCGCAGGGGCACAAGCGTGGGATTGTAGACGCGACCGGTTGTGGGATCGATTTCCACATGAGGAAATGAAATATTTAATTTTTGTTTCATTTCTTTACTCTAGTATCGAGGCAAAGCGCGAGGGTTCCGCCATTTAACACGCAATTTGCTTTTATAATTAATAGGAGAACGGAAGTATCTTAATGTCTTAACATTAGGCTCCCAAGTACTCTTTGCCAACTCTGCTATATGCTAGATACAGCGTGAATCTAAAAAAATGAAATTTTGATAAAAGTAAACATTTTTGGAACATTATACTATCAAAATGTTTTGTTTACCTTGTAATTCTTCACTTTTTAATAAGTATTATAAGTTTTACGTGTCTGTGTATCTGTCTGTGGCACTGTAACTACTGAATTAAGGAACCCATTTGAGTGCGGTTTTTTTAATGAAAAGCCTTATTAATCACTGGGGTTCTTTGTTATGTTTTATGAAAATCGGATTAGAAGCTTAACAGCTACAAACCCTTTGCAAAATTAGTGATATCAATAATATCACTACCTCATTTTGGCAAGGTGCTATATATAGATAAATTTTAAGAACCCTCCTACGGGTTCTTAAAATTTAAAGTTATGCTAGTTTTCTAGTTTCATATGCGGTGTGAAGCGAAAAAATAATAATTTATCCTAATGTGGATCGAACTCGCAACCATTCTTTTTTACAGGCAGACGTTGTTTTACTGCTCCATGACGGTTCAATTATAAACGTAATGCGTAAAGTCTTTCAACCGAAGGCTATCCACTCGGGTTTTTCTAAAAAATCTTGCGCGAAGTTATTTTTTTATAGAAATGTGTCAATTTGTGTTAACCTGTCGAAGCTTATTATTTTTATGTTGATAAATGGTGTTGTGTCGAAAAATATGTCTTATGAAAGAATGGTGAAAAGATTTATTACTATAAATTATCATGATAGGCCTATATAAGTATCAAGTTTGGAAATTGATTTATTTCTATACACTTATATGTACTAACGAGGTGATCGTGGCTGGTTGTGGGCTTGAGTTGAATTTTACATCCTCACTCAGGCAGACCATGGTGCGACGTTGAGTTCCGCCACTAAAACTACAATGTCACGAATCCAAATGGGAAATAGAGAACGGAGTTTTTTGACACTAGATTCACTCTGACTACCCTGATATACGATCTCGTATGCGGGACATACTTATGTTTCAACTTATAGTCAATGCTTCAAAAGTGTAACATGTTTCAAATTTCAGCAAACCTATTTTTAAATTTAGGCAACACAATACTTACTTGAAAGCATCTTTTTATTATTAAAATATCATCCGTCTATTTAGATTTTACTTTTATTTTTTTAAATACTGTCTCGTTGGCCATCTTAGCGCTATATCTTAAGGCAATGCTAAAAGAAAGTGGTCTTAACATTTAATCTCGGTTTTTATCTTGGGTTTCTTTTAATTTTATGTTTTCACTGCATCTCTAGAGATCTTATGCAAAAATAAAACTAGATCACTCTTATTAAAGTCAAAATTGTAATATTTACGTTAAAATTGTAATATTTAATTGTAAGATTTAGTTTATTTTATAGTTTTTAGTAGACTACATACTACAACAGACAACGGATATTGGTATCGAATTAGTGAACGCTATATTTGTGAGTTCAAAGTTATTAAAAAGAATCAATTAAATATTAAATAATTAAAAAAATAATTAGATTTTTAAGTTTTATAAAATAACTTCTCTTTAGTTTAAGATTACAGATTCAGACTTACCACCAAACCAAGTCCACCTAATGTGCTAATCTAACAAGGTGATTGAAATCTGCCGAAAGGCTATCATCATCATCATTATCAAGTTTTTGTGACACATCGAAACTTAAGCGTGGGCACTCCGTAAATGGCAACGACATCTATTCATAAATCACTAAGTCACACGTCTATATATAATAAATATAATATATATTTTCAGTTTCACGCTGTATCACGCATGTAGCAGAGTAGGCAGAGGGAGCCAAGTCTTAAGACACTACACCTACTACCCGCCGAATTCTGGAGGCATTGCGTGTTGAGTAGCGGAAATCAAAGCCGCGCTATTCCTCGACATCAAAGCGAAGAAATGAAAATATTAAATATATAATTTCCTCGAGTGGGTATCAAACCTACAACCTGTCGTGCCTACAGTCACACGCTTGAGCTCCTGCGGTACGATTCAAAAGGTCGCCAAATTTCAAAAGTGTGCCGCCAAATTTTGCAAATCTATACTTATAATAAATCTGTAGAAAAATCGTTTCTGTACATTGAAAATATAAAAAAAAAATGCCAGGGTGTTAAAGGATAATTAACAGAATCCATTTCCAACATTTTTGGAATTTTTGTCTGTTTGTCTGTTTATGTGAACACGTATCACGTAAAAAGTACACAATAAATTTAAGCAACTTTTATACATAAAAATTACAAATAAATCAAGGTAGGTTTAGTGTTTATTTCATTGTAATCGCTTCACTCTATCAAAAGATATAAGTATTTAAGTTTTCAAGAAGTTCATATTTGAGATAGTAAAAATCGATACAAGGACGCTATCTATTGACTAATAGTAGGTACTAACGAATCTTGATAACGCAAAAAACGTTCTGTGGAGTTAAACACTAATTACGACGGGAGGAATATTAATAATTTTAATACTAAAGAATATTAATAATTTTAATACTAAAGATATAAGTATTTAAGTTTTCAAGAAGTTTATATTTGAGATAGTAAAAAAGCGATACAAGAACGCTATCTATTGACTAATAGTAGGTACTAACGAATCTTGATAACGCAAAAGACGTTCTGTGGAGTTAAACACTAATTACGACGGGAGGAATATTAATAATTTTAATATTAAAGAATATTAATAATTTTAATACTAAGCATATGAGTATTTAAGTGTTCAAGAAGTTTATATTTGAGATAGTAAAAAAACTATACAAGAACGCTATCTATTGACTAATAGTAGGTACTAACGAATCTTGATAACGCAAAAAACGTTCTGTGGAGTTAAACACTAATTACGACGGGAGGAATATCAATAATTTGAATACTTTAACACAACATCGTTTTCGGTTAATATAATTTTATGTTAGGTGAAATTTAACATAAAAACAGCATTTTTAAACTGTCCTTAATTTTAAACCTAAATGGATGGCGCATTTAAATAAACGGCGCATCTAAATAGATGGCGCTTTGCATAAAAAAAAATATAGTTTGGAAAGGTTACTGCTACACTCTATCAAAAAATAATGTACTTAAAGTTTTAAAGATATTTATATTTGAAAAAAAAAAAGATATATACGCAATGATATCTATTGACTACATATGATAATGAATGATGATAACGCATAAAACATATTGTTGAGTTATTATTTGCTAAACGTTAATTACGTCGTGTAAGTGTAATCTATACTTATAATAAATTTAACATAAACATAGTAGTATTTTTCTAACAATGTTCGAATGGTTACAGTTCAATTGTAAGTCCAATAGATGACGAAAATTACCTTCGTTACACTACTAGCTTAATTCGTAATTATTTAACACAGTGATAAAAAATGATTTAATATTCAAAGAAATGTTTTGAATAGGTTCTTCAGTCCGTTCGTTCGTTTATGTTATTAATATTTTTTTAAAAAACGTATAAAAAAATAACTTATGGGAGCAAACTAAAAAAAAACTCTCAAGAAAAAATACTCTGACACTGTTAATAAAAATATCCCGCAGTATTATTTCATAACTTACCAGCGACACGTAACGGCATTGCACTATTGCACCTGTATGTTGCATATATGTATATGCCAAGGGTATTTTAGGGTACAAAAACACCTCAAAATCCTTTTAAGATAACTTTGTTGTTTGTCCGTCTGTCCGTCTGTCAAGAGTATTTTGTACAAGATCGCTTAAAGGTTAGATACCTCAATGTTCAAGTCTACATTCCCTTAGAGCACAAAAAATCTATCTTCTAAATCATCGCAATCAAATGACGACAAACTATGAGGGTTTATGCATCCCGTTGATACACAATTACTTTTTTTTTTCTTGTGGCAACACTAGCATATAAACGTCTTTAAAACTTCTCCCGTAAAATTAATTAAATTTTATTGTTTTTAATGGTAAAATTTGGTGTAATTTGTGTAAAAGTCTCTAATATAGACATTTGTACTGTTAACGTCATATTCAGTACATTAAAATTTGTGACTTTAAAGTGTTTGTGCTGTGTTTTGTTCGTCAGCTGTCATCGCGCAGGTAACGAACTACATTTCAAATTTTAATATCATATTTCCTTGCTTATTGCATTCCCTTTACTTTCTAACACATATAAACCTTTGTAAACTAACAACAAAAGTTCGTA
>JAATLQ010034156.1:0-21225 GCA_013421005.1 Heliconius erato x Heliconius himera
GGGGTTAACAAGAGTATTCTTGTTAGTGGCGTATGCGCCAGTATCCTCAGCTCTATTAAGCGAACTCGAGGAGTTTTGGGAGAGTGTCAGGGATGTTCTAGGTAGCGTTAGAGGGAATGAAAAATTAATAATATGTGGCGATTTGAACGGATGGGTCGGAACTGCGCGAAGCGGTTACGAGGGAGTGTTAGGTCAGTATGGTGACAAGAGAATAAATGAGGCTGGAAAGCTTATATTGGGAATTTGCAAGGAAAGGAATTTGTTTGTGGCAAACTCTATGTTTGACCACAAACAAATTCACATGTATACATGGGAGCGAACGGAAGGGAAAAGTATGATTGATTTATTCCTAGTGGATCAGCGTATTCGAAGCCAAGTCATGGACACACGAGTGTTTAGGGGTTCTGATCTGGGAACCGACCAATATCTAGTCGTTGCTAGAATAAGGGGTCTGTTCGCGGGTTGGCGCAGCTACACGAGGTGTCCAGACTTGGAGTTGAATTACCGCATAAGAAGCTGGAAGCTTCAAGATCCACCGACTAGAAAGGAATATCAAGAAAGAGTTTCCAAAAAGCTAGACAGCAGTGAATCTGGAAATGGAAATATTGAAGTATGCTGGCAGAACCTTAGGGATTGTATGAATGAAGTATGTTCAGTAGAGATGGAAGATACGAGATGGATGTGGAAAGACGTATTGCTGCCGGTAACAAGGTTAACGGAGCCTTAGCTGCATTGATGAGACGGCAAAACGTCAGCACAGCTGCGCGTTTGGCCGTACACAATGCAGTTTTGGTACCGACTCTGTTATACGCCAGCGAAACGTGGGTATTACAGAAGAAGAATGAAAGAAAGATGAATGCTGCGGAGATGCGATCTCTTCGTAGGATATGCGGAGTCAGCTTAACTGATCGAATCCGCAATGAAGAGGTACACAGAATGGCAGGTACTAGCGAGGATGTCACGGTGAGAATGAAGAAGAACGTGCTCAGCTGGTTTGGGCACGTCGAACGAATGAGTGATGAAAGAATGGCAAAAAAGATTTATGATGGAAAAGTGAGCGGTAAGAGAGGTAGGGGGAGACCTCGGTTGACCTTCGAAAACACCGTATCAAAGATACTGGAGGAAGGTCACGTAAAAAGCATGAGGACCCCCCGAAGGGCATGTATGAAGAGGTTGATGACAGTGGACGAGGCTAAAGAGGTATGTAGAGACCGTAGCGTTTGGCGCTCCGTTCTCTCTGACTACCCCGCAAGGGATAAAGCGTGAAGCTAAGTTAAGTTAAGTTAAGTTAAAATAAGGCATCTTATAAATGGTAATCTGAACTATGTTTATATTTTAAAAATATTTTAATGTTTTTTATTCTGCACTATATCTATACTAGTATTATAAAATTGAAGAGCTTGTTTGGTTCTATTTGAAAAAAATATTTTTGTAATGGATGGACCATTCCATTGAGGACGGCCATTTATGCATTACGTTATTACATCACGTTAAGCATTTTTATGTTGTCCACTGAACCTGCGATACGATGTATCTTAGGCGTTGTTTAGATTGTATTATTTGTAATATACAGTTCTTAGTGGTTATCATTTGTTTTTTTTTTAATTAAAATAGGTTCTTACATATGAAATTGACGTTTTGTCGTACTGGCCTCTTTAATCACAAATATCTCCTCTTTGGTTAGGGACTCTAAAGGAAATTTTGATCTGCAGAACAAGCCCCGTGGATGGCCGAAGATCCAGGTTGATAATAAAGAATTGAAAGCTACTGTATGTATTAAGATTAAAAAGAAAACGCTCACCGTAATGGCTGGACGCTGGCAAGCCAGCCAAATCCCATACCAAAATTGATTAAAAATAATAGTACTCGTAAATTTTTAGTCCAGACGATTACGGCAGTTGTTATTGTCAGTAATTGCAAGCCATGATGGAAAAGATAGCAGCTAAACAACCAAGGCTGGTCAATCGAATAATGCCAAAGTAGTGACGTAGAGCATTGCGACAACGTTAGACGACACACTGCACAACAGACGGGTACCAAATTACGACAGCTTCAATTGGAATGTCTAAGACATCCACCATACTACCCGGACCTTGCTTCAACAGATTGCCATTTTTTTTAGAAATTTGAACTCTTCTTTCTTCTTGAATTCTTTCTTCAAGGGAAAAAGTTCAACTCCGATGGGACAGTCCAAATTGCCTTCAAAGATTTTATTGATTCGCGCCCGAATATTTTTTTTAGTAAAGGGTTCAATTAACTGCTTATGAGATGAAAAAAGTGCACGAATAACAATGGATCATACTTTGATTAAATAAATGTATTAATTATATTAAAAAAATATTCGACTTTTTTTCCTCCCATACGAACCGCCAATTTCATATGTGAAGATCTATTATTAAATATTTCATATCTTCGAGTGGGAATCGAACCCATGAGATGAGACAGCGATAGAGAAGCTAGTATTATTTATTTTATTACTTTTAGACTACTTATAACTATTATATAATAACAATTGAAATAGTAATATAATAATAATTTAGAGTAAGGCAGAAACCGACATCAAAAAAGGATAATAATATGCTTTATTCCGTATAAAATACTCCCGTACTATTAGGAAGAAATGAATGAGAAAAATAATATGAAAATGAAGTTCAGTGTAGATAAAGATAAAATGCAGTTTGTAATGATTGTCACTACATTCTCTTTACTTAACTTGCTAAATGTAACATTTATCATGCATGTAGCAGGGTAGGCAGAGGAAGCTTAGTGATAAGACACTCCGCTTACCACTTTTCGCTGTATTCTGCAGGCGTTGCATTTTGAGCCACGAAAATCAACGCCACGCTGTGCCTCGACACCAGAGCGAAATTTTTTTATTTTCTCGAATAAGAATCAAACCCACAAACTATCGCGTTAACAGTCACATGCATGCTTATGCCCCTAAGCCACGACTGACCTCAAAACTATTTAATATAAAAAAAAACCATTCGTATCATACAACTGCTTGCTGGATTGATTAAAACCGACGCAATCCTTGGACCAACACTAGTCCTGTTAATTATTTCCACGCGTACGTTTCAATACAAACACCGAGTAAATTCCAATCTAGAACAGAATTGTAATTTACTTGCAAAATTGTTCACGGAATTTCATAGTAGCTTTAATGTAATATGTTTGTGGGCTTATACGTGACATTTCGTGCCTATTGCAAAGTAGGAATGTTGCCGTCGACGATTTTCAAATACAGCTGTAATAAACATTGTAATCAACAAGTAGCTGTCGGGACAGGTTTGATCACATATTAAATTTGACTGCATTAGCTTTGATAATTTTCAAAGGAGGGAATTATGCTGAGAATAGTATAGGTGTTTGCGTAAAGGATACTATTGTTGCGCAAGTTAAAGAATCAATTGAGTGAATGCACGTTGGTATAGCAACGTGTACGTCACTTTATATAAATAAAATTGTGTGTGTTACATTTAATTTATTAATTTAATGTATTTTTAGCTAAGTAGTATACACATACTTCTAAAAGTGCGGAGATGTCGTGGTAAATGGTCTTGACAGACGGATGACAGTTATCCAATTCTATAAGATTTTCTTTTTCTTCTTTTGAGGTACGAAATTCTAATAAAATATAAAAAAGGATATATAGAAAATCCATTCTATAAAGAACTATCTATTACTACCTGCAGTTTTACTCGCATGGATGAACGAATATAACTATGAGTTTTGTATGACACTCGACAAATTCTAAGAGTTCCAGGTAATTCTAATTGATATCGTAGACTACATTTAACAAAGCAATTAACGTGATGTAGTTTGTATAAAAAATATCATTCCTCGATAGAAAGACTCTCCGGTGCAATTTGAAAAATCATTATAGTGCTATAATAATTTTTCAAATTGCACCAGTCGATCCTAAGATTGTAGCGTTCATGCAAACCATATTGCCTTTGTAATTAGTAACCTAAGCTTTGTAACCTAGTGTCAAGACACTCCGGTCCTCCATTTTCCGAATTTGAATTATTGCGTAATGAGTGACTCAAGTCAAAGTCTTAATTTGTTTCACACGAGCGTTGATATAAAAAAATATTTATTGCCCCCAGTGAGGGTCGAACCATCGCGTTTATAATGAAACGCTGCCAATGCGCCACGATGTACTCTTATATTATTATGTTGTTATTTAAATATTCACCAAATAAAATATTTAAAGATAGTACAAAACACGTTCATAATACATCAGTACTCTAACCTATCGAACCTCACTAATTTGGGTACGTGAAATCTGTCACTCGCGTAAGCCAATTTGGCTTGGAAGACGTTGTAGGTATATCCACATAAACGTATATCATTATATCGATTGTGGAACAATGTTTATTAATTCTTAGTTTTGCTATGAATATTTATAGCATTGTGATCTTAACATAAATTAGGCTATTGTGATTTAGCAGCAACGATGTCCGTTTGGATGTAAACACGATGCTTGTGGGTTAAATCCCTACTCGAGGAAATCAATTATTTTGATTTCTCCGCTCTAATAATATAAAGTGTGGCGTTAAGTTCTATCACTTAACATACTCACTTTACGTTTTAAATGAAATCTTTGAACTTTCAGATATTTTTATATATCGGTGAGACAGAAGGCCACCGATGTATAAATAATTTACATTTTCTGGCGCGAAAATATTAACATGAAGGGTTCTGGACAAAACTAACCCAATGTCACTAAGCCTATCAACCAACATGACTCTATCTTAGAACGAAGATGTGGTGTATCGACCACGCCAACGTTGGCATATACCGTATATTTCGTGACGCATTTCGTTGACTGTCTGTATTTTTATCTATTTAGAGCCCATACTACTGGCCGCCTCTGGTGTAGATAATCTTTCTTGTACTGTAAAGTACTTTATATTACAATGTAGGGGAGAGGGGGGCACATTCGAACGATTTTTACACTTTATGACATATCTAAAAATTCTACTGTTTTTAACTTCTTTACTATTTCACAATGCTTAGTCCAACTATTGTGCCACAAAATCGTAGCATCATATGTAGAAAAATATATAAGTTAAAGGTACAATATCAACTTTAGTAGCAGTAGTCAAATGTTCAAAGCTGCCCCCCTTCTGGGGTAGCTTTGAACATATACGGGGCAGTTTTGAACTATCATCGAATTCAATGAAATTAAAAGGTTTTTAAGTAATTTTATTAATAAACTTAACATTAGAAACGATGGAGATCAAATATTAGTACCATTTTAACTTAAAAAAATGATATACCTAGTTTAATATTGCGATTGTGTACTAGTGTTAAATAACTTTAATATTATTAATAGACTTCAAAAAACTTAAAAAAAACAAAAAAGTAGCTTTAGTTTCGTAGAAGTAATTAACATTATTTTTTTAAAATAAACAGCTTACTACCCTAATTTGAACTTAGAAAAATTTAATTTAAAGGAAAACGTGGATGTAGTACGTGACGTAACCAGCAACTGAAATTGGGGGAAGTAGTCTACGTAAAAAAAAAAAATTAGCTTCAAGTTTTATCCCGCAAACAGCACGGTAGGCAGAGGGAACCTAGTGTTAAGACACTCTGTTCCCCACTTTCTGCCGAATTCTGGAGGCATTGCGTATTGAGTGGCAGAACTCAACGCTGCGTTTAGCCTCGACATCAGAACGAAGAAATGGAAATATAAATTTAAGTACATATTTTATCTTCTTGAGTGGGGATCGAACCCACAACTAGTCGGTTTTACAGTCGCACTTCGTGCCGCTGCGCCACTTTCGCGGTATTTTTTTACATATAATAATATTCAAAACTGCCCCCTTTATTTTGTTCAAAGCTGCCTCAGTGGTAATTAAAAAATTACAAACATTTTTTTTCAAGTAAATGTTTAAAAATTGTAGTGATTTCTAGTTTATTGCATGATATATGAAACATTCTAACTTAAAGAGAAAAAAATAAAACCATATACCTTGAATTGGATCCCTGCGATCCTTACGCGTTTATTTAAAAATGTATAAAATTTTACTCAAAATCAAACACTCCTCGTAACTCAATCACGGGCTCTCATATATAAGCGGTGACAAGTGACACGTGTGCAGATTAGTGCTGCCTCTACTCAAAAAAAATCTACCAAAATTTCTTTTTAAAATAGCTCTGTTAACACATATTTTCAAAGGTGCCCCTGTTCAAAGCTACCCCCCTCTCCCCTACTATATTAATATAATTAAGTTTATAGTTGCTATTCAAATTTGCTAATTTAATTAAAATTATAATCTTCATTCTTGAATAATTAACTAATTTAAAATCGATACTCTAATTAAAAGTTATTTATTCTGTATTGTTTAACGTTTGTGGTTTTTAAATTAAAAACTTCAGTAAACAAAACAAAGAGTCTCAACTTTTGTTTTTAAACTTTTCCGATAAAGTACAGAAGAGATAGCTGTTCTTTATAATTCAAAGATAAAAATTTTATGATGTACCTTTCATCTGAATATTCTTGGGCATCTTTGAAACAAAAAATACCATCGTACTTAAAAATATCAATTAACTTCTAACAGACATTTTTTCAGCATCACGCTGTACACGCACACACAACAGGTTAGGCAGAAGGAACCTAGTGTTAAGACACTTCGTTCCTCATTTTCCGCCAAATTCTGTAGGCATTGCGTGTAGAGTGGCGGAATTCAACGCCATGCTTTGGCTCGACACTAGAGCGAAGAAAAAACAAATATTAAATGTTCCATTTCCTCGAGTGGGAATTGAACCCACAACCTGTCGCGTTTACAGTCACATTTTGTGACCCTACCACAGCACTGGCCTCAGTTGGCATTAAATCTATAAAAAGATATATATACATTTATATCCAGGTAAATCGTAATGGAGCATTTTTTTAAATTTCTAGGAAGTAGTGAATTTGCTAAATAAATAATTATTTCTCTCTATAACAGTATAGGCCGAGAGGCACTACCGTCAAGACACTACCTCCTCCGCATTTCACCCAAATTTGGGATACAACTAAAACACAAAAGAAATCGATATCAGTGATGGAGGTCGAGGCTGCACGAGAGCAGGATCGTGACAATAATTAATATCACTATCCTGTAAAACTTGTAATATTACTAATATTATAAATGTGAATGATTATGAAGATGAATATTTGTTCCACTTTCACATGAAAACTACTAAACGGATATAGATGAAAGTTTGTAACTTTTTTAATACATCATAAAACTTTACTTCTATATCAGAATAACGCATAGACTACAATGAGTGTAAAAAATATATTATTTGGATATAATAAAAAAATCATTTAATAATATAATTTAATCTATCTATATATATAAAAGGACTTGTGCTGACTGACTGAGGTAAGACGCACGCAGAGCCGTAACCGCTGTGCGTAGAAACGTGAAATTTGGGCAGATGTTTATTTTCATATTCTGGACATCCACTAAGAAGGGAATTTGAAAAATTTTAACCCTAAAGGGATGAAATAGGGGTTGAAAGTTTGTATGGAAAATAATTTTAATCTGCCCAGATTTTTATAAAATTTGAAATTCAGACTCTTAAAAATATTTCATTGAACAACATTGAATTGAAAATGGTTTTTAAGAATGAAACCCCCTAAGGGTTCAAATAAGGGGTTGAAAGTTTATATGGAAAAATCTTTAAATTGCCACCGATTTTTATAAAAAAATTAATTCAGACTGTTAAAAATATTTTATTGAACACGTGTTTCGTAGTTTTTTTAGAATTCACTCCTAATAAGCGGGCGAAGCCGCGCGCGCACTCTAGTTTAATATAAAATAAAATTCAAAAGGTAGGTTCATAATTAGGTTTCGCTAAAAAAGTAAATTCATATAAACGTTTCAAGTCCTGCACTTTCATTATAAACACTCCGTAATTCCAAGCAAGGACACTCAGAAAGATAACGATATTATTTTTAGGGTTTCGCTAGGTCGCGGAAACCGTATTATATAATTTGCTGAGTTGATCCCTTCTCTAGTGGATCGATTGGATTACTTGTGTTTATGTGCAATTGTACAAAAATATAAGAAATATTGTTAGTTTGAATACAGATTATAAGTATTATAGTTTTTTTAAACATTTTTAAAGTGTTATTCCACACTTAGGAAAGAAAAATACTTATTTAGAAAACGTATAAAAATTTGAACGCAGCGGGACTCGAACCCGCGCCTCCTGGAAACCGACCAGGCGCTCTGACCACTAAGCCATGCGTTCTCGCCAAGCTGGTTCGAAATTTTTATACGCTTGTTACAACTTATTTATGTTGTTAGTATCTCTGTAAGGAGATTTTTACAAATTTCCGCTACCCAAAGATAATTACTAAGAATTATCGTTTGGCAAGAGAGAATACCATTTTTTAAATATTTTTAAAGTGTTATTCCACACTTAGGAAAGAAAAATACTTATTTAGAAAACGTATAAAAATTTGAAGCGCCTGGTCGGTTTCCAGGAGGCGCGGGTTCGAGTCCCGCTGCGTTCAAATTTTTATACGTTTTCTAAATAAGTATTATAGTTATTTTTCCCGTATAGAAAGGTACGCAGAGGAAACCTAGTTCTGAGACTTTTTGTCTTCCCCTGAATTTTCATGACATTTCGTGTTAATCATTTGCACATTTTTTTAATTACATAAGATGATGATAACAAGTATTTATTAGGAACATTTTTTAAAATTGTAACTTATAATATTCAAAAAAAAATTTGATGTCGACGTCAATTACATATGACTGCTATGCTAAGAGTGTGGGTTCGGTTTATACTAGCGGGAATGTATTATTTTAATTTCTACGCTTTGGTAAAGAGACAGAGCGCGGCGTTTTACGCAGCACACAATGTTCAAAAATTGTTAGTTGAATCTTTTATGCAGTACAAAAGGTACAAAAAAGGTAAAGGTAAAAAAAATCAGCAAAGATAAATCAGCATATTTCCATAAATAAGTACACTCTGTATTTACTTACACTATACATTGTATAAATAAAAAAAAACTTTCTTCATCTTGTTATTAGGTTATTGTTGTTCTCGATGTAACAAATAAGCTACATTTAGTATTATTGTGGATAGCTTCGAGAAGTCCGCTGACTTAGCGGGTGTGAGCAGCGGATAAACCTAATCATTACATCAGGGTTCATGATCCCTTATGCTCGCTAGGGAGATCAGATTTTTTCCCAGTATGATCGGCGAAGTATTGAAATTAAAACATTTATTTCAATACATAAGATTATTGGAAATTTTGTACCACCTGGGTGGGACCCATGCATAAAAACTTTAAGTTCCCCAATTCTACCCACCATACTAGACGACAAGTTGAATAGATAATATGATACAGTCAGCTCATTTAACAAGAATCCCGAGCAGTATGCGAGGATTCGTTGGTGGTTGTTTGTTATAATAATTATGAATAAGATAGAGTTTTACTTAAAATGTGTTTCAATCGCAAAAAGCTATAATATTTCAATTTTTTATTACAATTTAATTTTTAATACCATCGTAGAGAAATCTAAGTTTTCACTTAGTGAAATACAGTATTTTTTGTTTTCTTACTCTGAAAAACCAAAGATCACCATTGTTTAATTTTTTTTATAACATAAAACTTTACTTAAATTAACGCTGTACCCCTAGTGGGATAGTCAGAGAGATCGGAGCGCCAAACACTACTCTTTGCAAATTTTATTCGTTTTCCGAGGGGTCCTCATGCTTTTTACGTGACCTTCCATAAGTACCTTTGATACTGTGTTTTCGAAGGTCAACTGACCTACCTCTCTTACCGCTCACTTTTCCCTAATAAATATTTTTTTCTTTTCATCACTCATTCGTTTGACGTGCCTAATCCACTGCGTACGTTATTCTTCATTCTCATCGTGATCTGCCATTCTCTGTATCTCTTCATTGCTATCAGCGTCCATCAGCTAAGCTGACTCCGCATATCCTACGAAGAGATCGCATCGACGACGACGTCTACGTCGTTCATATTTCTTTCATTCTTCTTCTGTAATACTCACGTCTCGCTACCGTATAACAGCGTCGGTACCAATACTGCATTATGTACGACCAAATTTGCAGCTATGCCGACGTTTGGCCGTCTTATCAATGCAGCTAAGGCACCCACCCTTAACTGCGTTACTATAAAAACAAAGATAAATATTATGTGAGTTATCGCTTTTTCTATTCTTATTGGCAGTGATTTTTTCTTTATATTACCATAGACGCGATCTTTTTTATAATAATAAATAACTAGCAACACTTAATAGAAAAATTATAATAAAAAAAAAACTTTTTTAATAAAATACAACTATTTGTGTCAAAACGATCTTTCATATACATCTTACACAAAATTAAGATCGAGACGGCATTTAACAAAAAACAATACAATATTTCAACCGTCGCGTACATTAGCTGATCGAGCTTTCGAGGTCGAACGTGAAAATCCATCAGCATCTATTTTGAAGGCAAGATCTTGGTTGGAGTGAAATTAAACAATGTATATGAGACAAAGAGAGTGGAGTGGTTAGACCTCGCCCTTTGTTCAGTCGCCCTGGTGCTGTTTCTTTTAAATTTTGTTACAATTTATAAGAGTAGAGCGTTTTTAATTGTTATACTATTTTTTATTTTATTTTAATTCTTTATAACATTGTATGTATAGTATTGTAGTATATGCTAAAAATAATAAAGTAAACGTTTATTAGTATTCATTTTTTAGTTCAATATTACGTTAACACGCATTACGCCATAATGTGTAACTGCACTATGTGATCTTTGTTTTGTTAGATTCACACTGTATCCCGCATATAGCAGAGTAGGCAAAATGTATCAGGAAAGCTAAT
Organism: Heliconius erato x Heliconius himera; assembly: GCA_013421005.1. Lineage (NCBI taxonomy): Eukaryota > Metazoa > Arthropoda > Insecta > Lepidoptera > Nymphalidae > Heliconius > Heliconius erato x Heliconius himera. Next base: position 10,857 of record JAATLQ010034156.1, read on the forward strand.
GCTAAGATACACCGTTTCCATTAAGATACTTGGATATATTGTGTATTGAGTAGTGGAACTCAGCGCCGCGCTACGCCTCGTTACCAGATCGAGAAAATAAAAATATGAAATATTGTTTTTCCCCTAGAAGTAATTGAACCAACAACCTGTCACGGTTGCAGGCGTACGATTGTGCCCTTGTGCCTCGATTCGGTGTGTAGATGTATTATTTGTATTTGTATTTTTTTATAAAGCTGATAATAAAATAATGTATGTTAACTATAATTCATTATGGTTAGCAAGAGTATAAGATATATTTTTGCATACAATAATATTGAAAATATTAAAAAACACTACACTATTTTTTTTGATAATTTTCAAAAAGGGTAGATGTTTTAAAATTGTTTAAATACTTATCGCTTATGACTTTAGCCGTACATATTCCTGTGAGGCAGGAAGCATTCTCTTTTAAGCAACCATATAATATTGCTGTTGTATATAACGATCATACGCCTGTAGACATCGCTTGTACAACATTCTTCAATTTCTCAGTTATTAGGTAGGGGAAACATGAAATATTCTTTTGAAAATATTTTAAAAGACTTTGTAAATTGTTGCTTTTATTTAGGTATTGTCCTAAAATGTTTTGCACTTTAATAAAAAGAGGCCGTGGTGGCGAAGTGGCACAAGCGTGCGACTGTTAATGCAACAGATTGTGGGTTGGATTCCCATTGGACAAAATGAAATATTTAATATGTTTATTTTATTGCTCTGGTAACAGGGCAAATGGCGGTGTTGAATTCCACCACATAACACGCAATGCCTCCAGAATTCGGCAGAAAGTGGAGAACGGAAGTGTCTTAATGGGAAAGGAGTACCTTATCACTAGATTCCTAAGTTCCCTCTGCCTATCCTTACATGAACAAAATACACCGTGCAGCTATTAATAAAATATAGGTACATAGCTATCTCAATTAAATATATTAATTCATTTACTTTAAACGCAATCTTAAGTGAGGCTATTCATCGATTCTTGACTTATTACTAGTGCAAAGAAATAAAATAAAGTCATCAACTCGAGTAGGAGGAGTATTAAAACTCACAACCATCACATTTTAGGCAAACACTGTACCACTGTGCCAAACGTGCTAAAATTATTTTAATTATACCATTATTCGTTTCACTTTTACAATCTTCTTTTCCTTTGTGAGTCTTAAAAGTCAGTTGTTCAAAGAGATGTCTTAAAGTCCCTTGTCTCATTGATTGCTGCAATTAGCTAATAGTGCCATTTTCCCAAGAAACAAAGCCTTCCTCAGAAATATATATATAAGCAACTTTATAGTTGCTATAGGCCAGTTGTGGCGCAGAGGCACAAAGTGTGACTGCAAAACGATAAGTTATGGGTTCGATCCCCTCTCGAGGACATGAAATGTTTATTTAAATTTATATTTTTATTTCTTCGCTCTGGTGTCGAGGCCAAGAGCGGTGTTGAGTTCCGTCATTCAACACGCACTGCTTCCAGATTTCGGTAGAAAGTGGGAAATGGAGAGTCTTAAAACTAGGTTCCATCTGCCTACCCTGCTGTGAACGGGATACAGCGTGAAGCTGGTTTTTTCTTTTTAGTTGCTTTAATTCTATGATAATTATATAACGAAAATAAGGATCATTTTAATTAAACGAGCAAGACAGCATGAACCCCTTGAAAGTAGAATAAACTCAAGTTAATATTTAATCAGCTTCACCCTGTATCCCGCATATTACAGTATAGGAAGATGGAAACTAGTATTAAGACACTCCATTCCCTACTTTTCGCTAAATTTTTCCAAGGCATTACATGTTGAGTGGCACAACTCTACGCCTTTGTCTTGGCTCCAGAACAAAGAAATAAAAATATTAATTAATAACAATTTATCGGGGGTACCCGAGTGTAGATCGAACCCACAACTGTGGCGTTGCAGTCATACCTTTGTGCCAATGCGCCATGACGACCTCTTTCTATTAAAGTGAAAAACATTTTATTCTAATTAAGAGTATCAATTTATAATTACTTAGATATATATATATATATATATATATATATATAATGAATGTATAGTTGTGAAAAATTCTTTTATTATTATTTATAATATACTTGAGTGGATGAAAAAAAATATAAAATGTTCTCTTAAATCTAATAGTATATAATAATATATTTTAAAATATAAATTAAGTTAAAGCAATAACCTTTGAAGTTTAATTTAAACTTGTGGTCCAGACGAGACGCGACGTCTCACTTTGGCTTAGTGTAGCGTAGCATTTCGTAGCGCATCGTAACACGTCACAGCTCGTAACTTAAAAAGTAGTCTGTTGAATATCTAATAGTAAAGAACTAATATTCACCAGACTACTTTTTAAGTAGCCTTCTTTTATTTTATGTAGCTTTACGCTGTATCCCACATATAGAAGGTTTAGCATTAAGTATATAGTGGTAATTATATGGGAAGGAGATCTCCCCATTTCTCGAGATTATCTCACTCAATCCCACAATTTAAAATAATTTAAAATCGAACTTTCAACCGTCATGTTTACAATAATGTGATATAATACTGGGCCACGAGGGGACTCCTAAGTTTTAAGTATCGATTTCAAGATAATTATGGAGTATTCTAATCTTTTTGCTGCAAAAAACATGGTTTCTTAAATTACTGACAGTTTGAATACTAGTTATTCAACTCAAGTTATTCAATTCTACAATATATACTGTTACTTTGAAGTAACAATAGTATTTTTTATATAAAATAATTTGATCAGTCACAAATTCATCCATAGTTTCCATTTCTTTAATATTATTATTATCACAGTACTAAACAAGTACGTTTTAAATAAAAAAATCATCAGCTTCACGCTGTATCTCGCACACATCATGGTAGGCAGAGGGAACCTAGTGTTAAAACATCTCCGTTCGCCACTTTCCGCTGCATTCCGGAGCCATTGTGTGTGTGGAACTCAACGCCGCGCTTTGCCTCAACACCAGAGCGGAGAAATGAAAATATAAATTTATATAAATATATAAATATTTCATTTCCTCGAGTGGGGATCGAACCCACAACCAGTCGATTTCGCAGTCACTCTTTGTGCCTCTGCGCCACAACTGGCCTCAAATTTTTAAATAGTTTAATTTAAGATATAATTATTTAGTTAATAACAGTGTCAGTGTTATTAAAAAACGCTGTACAGGCAATTACTTTAAAACAAATTATTTTAAATGTAGTGTTTTGTAGTATTTACTATTGTAATAGTATGTGACTATTAAGCTACAATCTAATCTAGGGATGAACTCGAATAGATAAGGAAACCTTTGAAGTTAGGGTTAATCTTGTTTACTGCATTGCTTAGTTAAATCTAATTTTATCTAATCTAAAGTAGTAAAAAGTAATATACATACAATAGTTATTTAAAATTTGATTCAATTTTAGCTTCACGCTATTTCTCGCATATAATAAGGTAGTCAGAGGGAACCTGAGACCTAGTGTTAGACACTCTGTTCTTCTTAAGATATGTTCGTTTCCGGTTCGTCTGTTCGTTTTCCGCCGGATTCTGTAGGCATTGCGTATAGAGTAGCGGATTTAAGCGCCGCACTTTGCTTGAGGTTACGAGAGCGAGGAAATAAAAATAATAAATATTTCAAACATTTTTAAAGTGTTAATCCACACTTAGGAAAGAAAAATAAATAATAAATATTTCATTTCTTCGAGTGGGGACAGAATCCACAAACTTTCTCGTTTACAGTCACATGCTTGTGCCCCTGCGTCACGACTGGCCTCAATTCAATTAAAATTTGATTTATACAGAATGACAAAGTATTATTTATTTAACATAAATGTTTTTGATATAATATTAGTACTTGTAAACTCTATTCTTACTCTCTTCTTAATTTTTTTTTACTGAGCAGAGATGGCTCCTGATAGTAATTAAAATTATTTTAACTAAAGCTTAACACCAAGGCCACTATGGAGGCATTGAGTTTAGGGTGGTATAAAGCAACACCTGCCATTTGCCTCGACACCAGACCATAGAAATGAAAATATTAAACATTTAATTTCTTCGAATAGGAATCGAACTCATAATCTGTGTTTTAACAGGCACACGCTTGTGCCCCTTTACGCGCGCGACTGCCCTCAACTATATAGGGATATCACTGGTACGGATATGCTATATTCAAAAATATATATTGGAAATTTTTTTTAAATAAATCAAACAAAACGTACAAATATTTTTGATTTCTCCACTCCCTTACGCATTCAGATGAAATACGCTCTTTTTCATCCCCGGATATTAAGCAATATTTCAAAAGGAATACATATATATTTTTTTGGACAAGCTGTCAGAAACAGGGCAAAATTGTATTTAAGGAAATATTGTAGGGGAAATTTAAGGAAATCACAATGAATAGATAACATTTAATAGACTGGCACATACAAACATACTTATTACTTATTTTTAAATATATATATATATGAAAACCTATTTGAACAGTTTCGTATATAAAACAATTTCACGTCACAATAAACTTTTAATCTCGCTCTTAATTCGGCGAAAAGTGGGGAAAGCTGTATCTTAACACTAGGTTCTCTCTGCCTACCCTCCTAAGTGCGGGATACAGCGCGAACCTGATGCAGAGTTGAATTCCACCAACCAACACGCAATTTTTCAGGTGGAAAGTGGGGAACAGAATGTTTCAACACTAGGTTCCCTCTACCTACCCTGCTTAAGGCGTAATACAGCGTGGACCTGAGAAAAAGACTTAGAAAATCTATTTAAAGCTTAAACCACTACAGCACACACAGCTTAATTTATTTCATCCATACGCTAACAAACTTTGTACTAGAAATCAACGTTTCCCCTCTGCAGTGTCTGATGAAGTGGCAAATCTCTAAATTGACTGCGCTGTGGTTCTTCCGCATACATTCACGTATAAATAACACTAGACACGTGACCGGCCTCCCGAACTGTTCTACATTATTTGAAAACTGTCGGCGCTTTTGTGGGAATAGTTTTTTAGTGATTTTTTTTTATATTGGCTTGCTTGATTTGTGTTTTCGTTTCTGATTATGATTATATTTTTTTTCTTTTTTCTTTTTAAGTGACGTTACTGGTAATTGACCATACGAGTGTCCCTGAACGGGGAAAAATATTGTTTGATTTTCTGTCCATGCATATCGGAATATTCTACAATCTTTTGAGTGTTCACGAGTTGTTCACGCTAGTGTTCGGATACTCTGTTTCTCATTAGGACTCTTGGGCTCCCCACTTTCCGCTGAATTTTTGAAGCATTGCGTGTTGAGTGACGGAACTCAACACCGCGCTTAGCGTCGTTACCAGGACGAAAAAATTGAAATATTAAATATTTCACTCCCCCGAATGGAAATCAATACATAACTGTTGCGTTTGAAATTGCATCTTTATGGCCATGTACAATGACGGCCCCAATATAATAATGGATGAAAACTAAAATAATAGTGTCAAAATTGATTTCCTACTATATTTTCAATATGTAACTTACAAGTTACAAGTAATATGAAAACTAACACCTTATATCACAGGTAACGAGCGTACGAACGTAGGATTTACTTTTGAGTGAACGTAATATTTATAAGTTGTATAAAGATAGACTATTTTTCGTTTGTACTACAATATAATATGTACTAAATCAAATAAATTAATCAGCTTCACGCTGTATCCCGCACACAGCAGGGTAAGCAGAGGGAACCTAGTGTTAAGACATGTTAGTGGGGATCGCACCCACAACCAGTCGGCTTTTCAGTCATACTTTGTGCCCCTGCGCCACTACTGGCCTCATAATATATACTAATTATTAAATATTAATATGTAGTTTCGTATTAGAACTAACCTGATCTAACTTAATTTGATTTAAAAAAAAACCAAAAAGCCGTCATTGTGCAGAAGCGTGCGACTGTAAACCCGACGGTTGTGTCATTATTCTAGGTTCCCAGGTTCCCTCTGTCTACTCTGCTATGTGCAGGATACAGCGTGAAACTATAAAAAAGTCCGTGTAAACCATCTTAGGGCAATGGGACAGTGACTAACTGTAAGCGCGATGAATAACTACATATTATATTCCTATCCTATATCAATATACAATGTTTCGATAATAAAGCGGAAAGTAGGGAACGGAGTGTGTAAATAATTTTTTTTTTACTTACACTTCTGTATCTTGAGGGAACCTAAAAATATCTTAAGTCTCTTTTTAATCCTATGAGGGTAAATATTTAAATTCACTATAAACTTTTCAACACAAAAACAAGTTTCTACTTAAATACGTATATAATTTATTTATATCTTTGATGTATAAAGGAACCGCCACTAAGCTACTTAAAGCCTACATTGAGGTCAGGAGAAAAAAGCATTTAAAAAGATTAAGAGACCACCTTTTCTTATGAGAAAATACTTAAGATTATTTTAAGACAAAATATTATAATATAAACATTTTTTTGTTGTAAAAACGCCTTTATACCTTATTCTATTTGTTTTGAACGTGTATATGGAAAATTGTGCTAGTTTTTTTCTTTTTTTATATTTGGCAAGAAAGAAACAAGCGATAGTTCACTCCATTCTTTCATCACTAATTGTTACAATTTTGTCTCTAAATCATAGAAATGTAGTGATGAAATAAGAAGCAGCAGCGTTGAGTTCCGCCACTCAACATGCAATGCCGCCAGAATTCGGTAGAATGTGGAGAACAGAAGTCTTATAATGTGAACGGAGTGTCGTGATTCTAGATTCCCAGGTTCTCTCTGCCATATAGCCTACTTTGCTATATGCGAGATACAGTATGAACATAAAAAAGGAAATAAGTAGAAACTTCTTAGTATTTCGTGGATTCCTCGTATTGCTGGGAGAGGCGCGGAGGAGTGCCTGTGACTATACCCTAATATAAAGGATCCCAATCAAAATACACTTTAAAACTCACCTCCACTATCCTCTAATAATCCTCTTCATCAAATCAAATAAATATGGCATATAGCAACGTCGGCAAGGGAACCTAGTGTCGAAACACTCCGTTCCCCCCTTTCCACCGAATTTTTCATGGAATTTCGTGTTGAGTGCCGGAACTCAACGCCGGATTTTTTGTCTTAGTGCCAGAGCGAAGAAAGGAAAATATACATAATGATAAATCATTCCCCCGAGTGGGAAATCTGATTGTAACGTGACTCTAACGCGACGCTCGTGGATTCGATCCCCACTCAAAGATATGAATTGTTATTTATTAATATTTTTATTTCTTCTCCCTGGCACCAATGCAATGCAAAGCCTGGCGTTGAGCTCCACGATTTAACACGCAATGTCTCGAAAAATTCAACGGAAACTGGGAAACAGAGTGTTTTAATACTAAGTTCTCTCTGCCTACCCCTCTGTGTGCGAGATGCTCTGTGTGCGGCATACAGCGTGATGCATGAAAAAAAATCAAAATAACAAGTCAACTACCAACGACGAGGTGAAACTTTATACATAATTAAACGAAACCCTTATAAGAAAGATCCTGTTTAAATCCAGTACGCACTGTAACACACTATGGAAGCTGCTCTAATAACGTGTTAGGTTACTAAAGAAAAACAACTTCTTAGAAATAAAAGTTTTCGATAGAAGGAAAGTTCTAAATAAGCTAGATGTTAATCCCCAGAACCCTTTTAGCAAATTCCTACAGGTAATACCAACTTGTTAAGAATTACTATTAGAATTTCTAGAGATAGCTTCGTGTAATTTAGATCTTCTCTTTACCTGTTGATAGAACAGGTTATTAGTTTAATTCTATCAATGACCCATTTTTATAGTGCTTTAATAAAATCGTTTATTTTTATAGGATTCCGTACCCTTTAAGGAAAAAAGTCCGTTATTGTCCGTCCATTTGTCTGTCTGTCAAGAACTTTTATCTTAGGAACGCTTAGAGATATCGAGTTGAAATTCAAATCATATACTCAGATCTACGGTCTCTTGATTTTCTGAAATAACCGTATTTCTAAATCAATTTTAAAATATAAAAAAACATCATCAACAGGTAGTACTAGTTCAGAAAAAATCTAAAACTATAATACATTTGTGGTTAAATCCTAAAAAATAATAGCCATAGCAAATAGGGGGCAAAATTTGATATTAAAGCCGCTAGTTCAAGTGAAGAGCCTCTGGCTAGCATGAATTTCAGACAAAGCTCAAAACCGCCAATATTTGTACGAAACCGTGGGTGGGCGAGACCGACTCGCGCTTGTCCGGTTTTTCCATTTTTTATTCTTAAAAGTACGTATTAGTTAGTTTTATTTCAACGCGTCGACTGGACTAGTTATAGTAATGGACTGGAATAGTATTTCTTAAAAAAAATCAGCTTCACGCTTTTTCTTCCATATGATAGAGGACCTATAGTTAAGATATTATGTTCCGTTTTTTTTTTTTTCCAATTTTGAAAATATTGCCTATTGAACGGAGCTCAATGCCGCGCGTTGTACCAGAATATTTAAATTATTTAATTTTAATATAATAATACCCAGATGAAACCCACGACTATCGCGATATGGTCAGACACTGTCCAAAAAACGCACCACAAAGGCCACATTACAGTATTTTTAATAATATATTTTTGTTCTAATTTACAAACATATTGTTCCATAAAAACTTACTGTATCTCACAATTTTATTTCACTATAGAAACATAACATCGAAAAGAAAAACACTATGCATTCGAACGAATCCGGAAAATATTTTCCTGTACATTTCTATAATTAAATACGTCTCAATACTCACACTTCAACGGCCAAATTTTTAACTTTTAATGCAATATTCTCATATTGTTGAAAGTTTTAATCAAAATGAACGGAATATTATGAAAGAATGTTCTGTAGACTTTATATAGTGATTCAGCTTTTGTTGTTCCCATTTTTCTGATTTATAGAATATTAAAAGCAATTGGAAGTGAATTGAGTGTCACTCAATTCTCAAGTTTACAGCTAGATGCTTTCCTCTTTGGCTTTGTTTTTTGTAGCTTTACGCTTTATCCATAGAGGAGTAGAAAGAGAGAACGAAGAGCTAAACACTACAGGTTCTGTATACCTCTTGCGCCTCGTCCGTTGTGCATTTTATGGTAATTGAGTGACTTAATACTAGGTTCCCATGTATAGATGGATACAGCTTGAAGCTATAAAAAAATATTTCGCCGAAAATATGTATGACCAATTCAAATATAATATTGTAAAGGGAAATATTTTTAACTATGATACAAAGGGCGCTCCATTTTATGTTTCAATTTAAAGCACTCGTGTAGTTAAGAGCACATCTACCAAATGTTACAGACTTCTTACTTTGTGACGTCCAGTACTTTATTTTTATTTTTAAACGCTTGAGCTATTATAAAAATCGGTTAAGTACGAGTTGGACTCACCCACCGGGAGTTCCGTATCGTTTTCAGGATTGTAGGTCAACGGGAATTACAACTTATAAAACTTAAGTTAGCAGGCATATCCACTCATTTTGTATGAAATGCATTACAACAACCTGTAATTTTTCACTTTTCAGATTTTTTCCTTTATTTGCAGTATAATTTCTTACTTCGTACCAAATTTTATAACTGTAGGTATATATCCTTTTATTTACGCGGCGCTTTTCATAAAAAAAAATCTTGTCTTGCCAGACGGAAAACAAAGTGATCCTACAAAGGTTCCGTTTTTAACTGTTGATATACAGAACCCTAAAAAAGCTCTCAAAGCTGTTTACACTAAGTTGCCAACCTTTTCTGTTTTTTATTAAAGATGAGTTTAAGCTCCATCATGTGTATAATTGAATTTTTAAATGGACGTATATACATATTTACTTGTATTTTACAAGTTCAATATCAAGGTTGATGTTTTAATTTTATAAGAAAATTTAATATTTATTTTACAAGAACATTTCGAGGCCAGTCATGGCGCAAGGGCACAAGTGTGCGAGTGGAAAGTCGGCAGGTTGTAGGTTTGATTCCCACTCAAGGAAACGAAATGTTCTTAGCCAGGCAAAGCGCGGCGTTATACGCTTAATTCTACAAATCTTCATCATATATCGTAGTTCAGCAACTTTTAAACCCTTCCTTAATTAATGCTTTGATTAAAATATCCAATCCAAAGATGGAATTGGGGGGTCCAAGATGGAAGGCTTGCTCGCAGCGACCCCTGCCAGCCCTTACGAGGGCTGCAACGTTCCATCCGCCACGTGCACCTCGAGAGAGCGCACTGATAGGGCGTCCCCCCAAGGCGACGCGCACCAGTGCGTCCCCGCTGGTGTGTCAAGTGGCGACGAATGCGGCGTTGGGGACCGCCACCCAACACGCCATGTCCGGAACGGCGGGAGGTGGAGGACGGAGCTACAAATA
>JAATLQ010034157.1:0-10603 GCA_013421005.1 Heliconius erato x Heliconius himera
TTTGAACGTGCCCATGGTGGGTTTTTTGCTCCACTTCCTGTTTGCATGTTTTAAATATTTCTAAATGCACTCAGTATACACATTTAACTTGAAATTGATCAAAACTATAACAATAATACGCAGGCGTAACAACCTACAACAAACATAGGTAAAATGGCCGATTCCCGCGAGTTGCCCTTGCCAGTCGAGCCGGTGAAGACAGATAAATAAATATAATCGATTATAACTAATCGATTTATTTTTTTTTTTGCAAAAATAAAAAGGACACCCTATTTTTAAAAATGTATATATAAACAGAAAGTATATATCAAATTTATAAACAGAATTAAATTTGTAACTCAAAATTAATTTAGAATACGGAACCCTTATAGGATCACTTTGTTGTCTGTCCGTCCGTCCGTCTGTCAGGACACTTTAGAAATGTATATTAAATATTCATGTCTACTGTCTACTTAGAGCTCTGAAAAAATCAAACATCTTCACCAACGTAAACTACGCAAGTAATCAAAACATACAGAGAATTCCCCGTGAACTCAAAATCAAACCTTCAAATTTGGTATGAAGCAACTACTAATAGCACAGATAAAGAAAACATAGGGAAATGTAAAAATTTATAGAAATTTCATAGAAAAAAAATTAAACTTAATTTATATTTGTAGCTCATTGCATGCAAAATGAGGGCATATGCTCGCATACTTAAGTTTGTCTATTTAAGTATGTTGAACTTTCTTTTCCTAGTGGACCTCCCCGAGTCCAACTCGCACCTTTTTTTAGGTAAATTATTATAGTTTTAGTAGGTTTTAAGCAAGCACAAAATCAAATACATTTTAAATGAAATATTATATCAATAATAACAATAGAAGGAATTATATAGTAATTTATGTTTTTTATAATATCACACGATACCAAAGTTTTACTTAAACAAAAGTGATGGCTTTTTATGTTTTAAAAATTTGAAGAAGATAAATAGTAATTACATATTTTTTCCTCCTGGCATTAATTCTGGCGCCTACCAGGATTAGCCTTCCTGCTCAATCTTTGGTTGCCTGGTGACCAGAGCGAAGATGTGAAATTATTATGAATAATTCATTCATCGTATCTACAGTCACATGCGAGCACACCAAGACCTCCCAACCATTGCCAAGCTTCAATCAAAATATCGTCAGGCAGCCACTTTCCAGTTCTGCATGCGTCAAAGGCAATTACGAGTTTCATCAAGGGTTATTGACAAAATTTAATATCAGGCAATAGTTCTAAGGTTAAGCGGTGGTTCGTAAGGAAGACTGCTTGGATGCTGAGTGTTGGGCAGTATCTGTAAATAACTTCCACACCTCTTCTTCGCAACGTAATGACTATAAAGCATCTTGCCCTGACAATCTCTTACGCAAAGACATTTTCCAATATCTTGCGTCTCTTTATCCCAGGCACATGTCAGTTTGTATATGACCTTCCACAGTATTAAGATACCGCCTCGTCAGTAATTTGAGTTGAGTGAGACCCATTCATATACGTGATAACGTGCTCAGGATTATTTTGGAATTAGGTAGGTTAGGCTAGAGCAGCCGTTGTGTACCCCCCAGTATTCAGGTTATTAGAATATTTTTTCCCTCTGTATTGCAAAGGTCGTTTTCAAAACCCACGTTAACGTACAACTCTGCAAATTTACTAACGTAGAACCTCTTCATACTGCTCTCAGATATGCTCCTGCAAAGATTCTGATTGATAACGTGGTATATTAGTACTAGTATTTAGATTGTAGGGCCTACACGTCATTTTAAGATGACGCCCTTGACCTATCTGACGAATCTCGCCAAGTGCCAAACGCTACAGTCTCTACAAACCTCTTTCGCCTCGTCCACTGTCATCAACCTCTTCATACATGCCCTCCGGGGGTCCTCATGCATTTTCTCTTCTTTGCAACCTCTCTTACTAGTCACTTTTCCATCATAAATCTTTTTGTCATTCTTTCATCACTCATTCCTTCGACGTGCTCAAACCAGCTGAGCACGTTCTTCTTCATGCCCACCGTGACATCTAGTACCTGCCATTCTGTGTACCTCTTCATTGCGGATTCGATCGGTTAAGCTGACTCCGCATACCCTACGAAGAGATCGCATCTCCACGTCATTCATCTTTCTTTCATTCTTCTTCTGTAATACCCACTATTCGCTGCCGTATAACAGTGTCGGTACACAATGCAGTACGGCCAAACGCGCAGTGTTAAAACACTCCGATATATTATATAGGTTGTTCTTAATCGACAACGTGTTTTTTATATATTAAACTGTCTGGAGGCTCTGCGATCTCAACCTATATGTTTATATTGTCGTTTTTTACCTGTATATGCTAGCTGCCAAATTTCATAATTCTAGGTCTACCGGAACCGAAACATTTTATTGCCATTATAATACAGGGTGGAAGTGTCAGCACCATTTTAAATGAAACCACAGTTTTAACTACTCTATAAAAGCCTAATACAATTTTAAAAAAACCCCAAAAATGAAAAAGTGATTTAATCAAACAAAATAAATAGTGAAATTATTGTTGTAATATAAAACGCCATTCGTTAAAACCGACGCACGCAGCATAAACCTATCAAAGGAAAACCGCCGCATACGCCTCATTCCGAAATCGAGTCGTAGGTATTGGCGGCAAAGTTCAAAATTGCTTAACCTTTAGTAGTATTTTTGTAGTAGTATGTGTTGACGTTATTGGCATCTATGCGTAACTCGCGTAACTGCGTCACACGGCATATAGGTATGGATAATCATCGTGAAATGAAAAAAAAATCCTACGTCTAAACTGTTGAAGTATCTTGATTAATTACTTTATGTATGGATTTAAAATATTATATCCTATATGCTGTGCCCGTAAAAGGAGCGCTGATACTTCCAACCTGTATAATATAAAGAATCATTATTTTTAAGTTCAGAAATCATTGTCCTGATTTTATAATGAATGGCTTTATTATTTTTCTAGCTATACGTTGCACTTAACAGAATAGACAGAGGGAATCTACTTTTAAAACTTCGTCCCCTACATTCCGCTCAATTTTCGAAACATTGCTTGGAGACTGGCGGTACTCAACGCCGCAGTTTGGCTTCTTACCAGGGCGAGGAAATAAACAGAATTAATTCTCACGAGTGGGAATCGAGCTTTGTAATAGTGATTTGAGTTAAGTTTCTCAATTCACTGTTAATAAATAGAATTACATTGAATAATATCCCTAACCGTATGATTAGTTTAATAGGATCGCAGGAACCTTTTTTTATCGAAGCTACACTAATTTCCATTTTAATAGGTCTAAAGCTTCTTTCTAAGTTCCTCCAAATACTAAAAGGAACCCAATATCCAGGTGTGTAGTCGCACATTTACGAGTATAATGTATTTTTTCTGCTTTGTTGTACCTAAATGTTATCTATTTAAGTAAATAGAATCTGAATTATCTTAAAAAAGGGTTCTGAAACAGCGATAAATAGTTGTATGGCAATTTGTTTACTATTGAGTTTCCTTTAGATAAATTAAATCAGCCCGAGGCCGCGGACGAGGGACAACTTTATCAGCTTACTAAAAATTACATAATGTTTATCTTGTGTGTTGTGTAGTTTTATTTGGAATTTAAATATATAGATTACCTAACAAGTGTTAGTCGCATAGTCAGTATCTTAATTGACTGTGAGTTAAAAGGTATTTTTTTTTCTGGCCAGTCGTATCGCGACAGATTGTGGGTTCGGGTTCGGGTTAGTGATTCTCACTAAAGTGAAATGAAAATATTAAATATTTCATTTCCTCGCTCTGGCAATGAGGCAAAGCGTAGCGTAGAATTCCGTCACTCAACAACTGTCTAAAAAATTGGGTCCTCTGCCTAATATTTTATTGGTGTCCTATAGACATACAGCAATCAACAGGTTGAAAAATTATTAGAAAAAAATATTTGAAGGAGGAGGAGGAGCCTGATTGTAAATAAGATGGTTTTGAGTTCCATCCTTCCTTTTTCTAGAAATTATTTTGTTTCATTTCCAGATTTAGTAAGATAAAAAGTATCGTTTAGATTCGCCATTGAGTACGCAGAGTTCTCGTCTTGAATTCGGACGGAACACTGAAGACTGAGTTTTCTCTGCCTACCATACTACTTAAGATAAAGCGTGAATTTGATTTTTTTTCCTTTTAATATACAATTACATATTAATATATAAAAAGAAGTTTTAGCTCCTCTCGATTTGCTTCGCAATGTATCTACGATTATCTGTTGGACAACGTAGCTTTTAGCACTTACGACATTCCTTCCATTTACAAGACATGCTTGACGTCATACACCTATGTAAATTATAATAATCACCCACGAGTCACGCAAAGTTTTAATACGTAGCAAAAGATAAAATATCCATATTGATGTACTAAAATAATAGTAAATTCAATTTAAAAAAATTCTACATATATTTCTGTAAAGTATGACATTAGTAAATAACATGCGATTGAATAGAAATGATGGTCTTTATTATTAAATGTTGTATTTTATGTTATCTGTTTCACTAAAACATTATTTTTATTCTTTAATATCTTATTTTGAAAAAAAAAATACAAACGCTCTACATTTGAACAATCTGAGATCAGCTTCACGCTGTATCTCGCACACAGCAAGAAAGTAGAGGGAACCTAGAGTAAAGACACTCCGTTCCTCACCTTCCGCTAAATTCTCGAGGCATTGCGCGTTGAGTGGCGGAACTCAACACCGCGCTTTGCATTTGCCTTGTGTGGGGTCGAACCCACAACCAGTCGCGTTCATAGTAACATTTTGATTGGCCTCTTTTATCTTTTAATGTCTTATAATAATACATTTTTAAATTTATTATTATTAGTTATTTATTATGCCTAAAAGCAGTTGTCGTTATTGTGGCTTAAAGTCTTATATATAACTACAAATACAATTATACTTTTAACATCTCTAAGAAACAATTATTTAGACGTAAATTCAGATTTATTTTATAAGTATTTCCGCCTAAAAAAATATTTTAGTCATTTCATTATGTTTTGAGTCAGATGCTTGTGGACCACGGAGAGCGGTTCATCTGTAATTTTCAGTAGAGTGAGGCTGCGCGCGAGACCGAGCAGACGTGATCTAGTGTATCCACGAGTTTTTTCATACATAACTACGGACGCCTCAACGTAACTTCTAATATTTATTATTTGATCTTATGTTGTTCTCAACATGTTTACAAATAACATTCAAGGTGCTATATTTGTGGGACCTGGCACTCCGCCAGTTTAAATAAACCGATGCGCTTTTGATATCTTTTGATATCTTATCTATTAGTTTATAATTAAGGATATTATAATTCACGTCATAATTTTCTTGTTAAAGAAAAAAAAGATATTTAATTTGTTTGTTGTGTGTGTGACATATCAATTTTTATCTCATATAAGAACTGTGTGAGAAAATTCGTATCAATGTGATATAAATATATTGTATGTTAATTATTCGAAACGAAAGAAACCTTGGAACTTACTCAATTTGTGTTGTTCTTGTAAAGGCTCATTCAATTAGCAGAAATGAAGTGAAGTGTTGAAAATGAGTGTGGAAATAAACCAAGCTGTCCAGGAGAGTGGTCTGTGTCCGCCTCAGACGGCTCATAAACAAGGGACAGTAAACAGATGTACGCCCAAAAAGTCATTAGAGTCAAAGTTATGGGACTTGTTACAGCCTATAGCTAGACTATGGGGCCTTATAACTGCTATAGGTAGGTATTATATTAATTTAATTTTTTTTTGTCAATTTATCACTACACTAAAACAAGGTGTAAAAATATTTGTGTTGGGTAGGTTTCTTCGTATTTCATTATTGTGAATTTTTTGTATGCAGTTGAGTAGAAAATAGGACTTAAGATCACATTTAATATTTTTTTTTTATTTACGCATGAATATAATTTAAATGTTTGTTTATATGAAGGAGCTTTTGTTATTCGTACAACATTTTTTTTATTTTTTTTATGTCAAGTAGGCCAAGAATATAAATATTTAAAACTATAAGTGTTGACAGTTATGACAGTTGTAAGTAAAAACAAAATATTTTTTTAAAAAAATAAAAATTGGAGAGGTTGTAAGTCAATCAATCTTATCAATGAAATTCTTTGAGTATCTATGAAAGATTTTTTATATTTTCATGTCTAGTTTTTTGTTATAGTCTATAAAATAAATATAAAATTTCGTGAAATCAATGTTATTATAAATTTTCAATCCAACATGCAAATTTTTACTTTTGTATGTATGTAGTAGTATGATAGTTACCTACATGTCTTCTCAAACAACCGATCAAATGGGAATCGGACTTGGCCAACGAGGGTTCCGTACCAATTTCAAGATTGAAGGTCAACTTATAAAAAAATATAAGTTTTTATTAATTTTCTATTAAATATCTATAAATTATCACTCTTCGATTTTTTTCCTTTATTTGTATAGTAAGTTCTTACTTCGTGCCAAATTTCATAACTGTACATCACCGGGAAGCCTAGGTTTATAAATGCTCGTATCCTTTGATTGCGTTGACTTAGAAGCTTGATATGCATTGAAATGATTTTGAAACAATTGTTCGTAACAGACGGACAAAAAAGTAATCCTATAAGAATTCAGTTTTTTTTCCGTTTAAGGTACGGAACCCTAAAAAAGTACGGAACCCTATTCGAAAGTCATAAAACGATTTAATATACATAATAAAAAGTAAGAAAATTTTAAGTTATTTATTAAATAATTATAGTAATGATTACATAAGTTATATACATCAATGATTATATTACTATGTAGGTATCTAGAAGATATACTTCACTTTTTATAAATCTATGCTACTTTACTTTTACTAATATACTTTTGTAGGTCTATTTATATATGCAAAAAAATATAATTGGAATTACACAGACGGAATATTATATAGATAAAATAAACTAAATAAAAAATACTAGATTTTTTTTTTCATATAAGTAATTGATTAATAAATTGTAATTTTTATAGTTTGTTATTTTAATATAGTTACAGTAGACCCAGTCGTGGCGCAGGGGCACAAAGTGTGACTGTAAAACCGACTGATTGTGGGTTCGATCCCCACTCCAGGAGATGAAATATTTACTAAATATAAATTATATTTCCATTTCTTCGCTCTGGTGTCGAGGACAAGCGTGGCGTTGAGTTCTGCCACTCAACACGCAATGCCTCCAGAATTCGACAAAAAGTAGGGAACAGTGTCTTAACACTAGGTTCCCTCTGCCTACCCTGCTGTGTGCGGGAAACAGCGTGAAGCTGATTTGATTTATCTATTATTCAACTTACACGTGTACAATGTAAATTCCTATATTACGATTTTGTAGCAAAGTATAAAATAGTAGATGTATCCATGTAGATTTGTGTCATGTCCCACTCATGCCACGACGACTTCTATTGTTCGCAGTAATGAGTGGCGCAGGCGCTGAGCTGACTGTCCTAGGGTATGAAGTGGCACCTGGATTAATGTGAGTAATTGCTATAGTGTGACTGAAAAATCGACTGGTTGTGGGTTCGATTCCCACTCGAGAAAATGGAATAATTATTTACCATTATTTTTTCATTTGTGTTCCGCTGGTGTAGAGGCAAAGCGCGGCGTTAAGTTCCACCGCTCAACACGCAATGCCTCCAGAGCTCGGTGGAAAGTGGGGGACGGAGTATCTACAATAGTTAAAGCAAAATGCAGATAAACATTCATTATATGATAAAAAAAAATATCCTTTGATAATTATATGATAAAAAAAATATCCTTTGACAACCCAAGATAAGCATTTGCCTATTATAATGAGGGCAACACAAGCGTTCTAAATTTCATTTTAAAATCGGTTAGTTCAATTGGTTTTTGTCCAATCAAAATATAGCATATTCTTGTTTTCAGAATGTTGTAGATTTTCTGAATAAGAAACGCACTAAACTAAAACGCGTCTCTGTAGAAACATAATAAGCATAAAGAACTTCAAAATAAGCCATAAACCTGAGAGGATGAAAACCGGGATAATAAATGCGTAACACTTACACCCGGCGAAAACTCTAACAAAAGAGGCCGATACGAGTTTTACGCCTTACTCATTTCTTTTTCTTAAAAAAGAAAGGCTTTTTTATTTTGGCCTTAGGATATGTATATAGTAGTTATATCTACACGTGATAAGTATTTTTGATTTAAAATTTAAAAAGTACATAATATGGTAAATAAGCATTAATTTCTTATAATTATTTGTCGAATGCACCGTCTGGTGTCCAGGCGCGGAGTTGAGTTCCGCCACTCAAAACGCAATGGCTCCAGAATTCGAAAATCTAGACAGGTTCCTTCTGCCTCTCCTTATGTGTGCGAGATACAACGTAAAATAAAAAAAGAAAAAATTAAAAAAGGTCGAACATGACTCACTTGACACTAGGTAATGGAATATTTTTAAATATTAATATAAAAACTTGTTGCAGAGTGGGGGCGGCCCTGGTGTTCATATTAGAGACAATGTGGGTGATAGCTTTGTTCGTGGATTTACTGTGCCGTCGAGGGGAATACTCCATGAAGCTCAGATGCTGGGATTTCATGCGGTGGTCGTGCGGACGAGCGAGGGCGCCCTTCTACGCTTGTGCAGCGACTGCAATACTCTTCGCTAACCTTACAATTTTAGCAACTGTCTCGGGTACTGTTTTTTAGTACTGATTCTGATATGGGAACAGATAACCTACTGTGTTTGAGGCCGGTCGTGGCGCAGCGGCACAAGGTGTGACTGTAAAACCGACTGGTTGTGGGTTCGATCCCCACTCGAGGAGATGAAATATTTACTTAAATTTATATTTCCATTTCTTCGCTCTGGTGTCGAGGTTAAGCGCGGCGTTGAGCTCTGCCACTCAGCACGCAATGCCTCCAGAATTCGGCAGAAAGTGGGGAACAGGAGTGTTAGCACTAAGTTCCCTCTGCCTACCCTGCTGAGTGCGGGATACAGCGTGAAGCTGATATATAACCTACTGTCAGAACACCTCACTCATCGCTTTCTTTTCAAATTTGGAAGGTACTAACAGTTTTGGGAGTGGCTGAACTAAACGCCGTACTCTCTCCTACCGGAAATAATTTTTTCGAATGGGGAACCAACCTGTTACCATCGCGCTTACTGTCAGACGCTCAGTCAGTCCCACTGCGTCACTACGGTGTCGTATGGTTATATTATATTTTATAATTGAACTTCAGAAGTTACTACAAAACTTATTTTAAATTTTATTCTAAAGACCGCAACTTGTTATTCTTCTCACGCCTGTCATCTTGTCACGTATGTGTATATGTGATGTTCTACAGATCCATATATGCCCCAATGTATGTGTATGTAAGTTTTAAATAGAGTTAGTCTATATTTCCTACACGAAGATTTTTATTATCATTAACAATGCAGATATTTCCAAAGTTTGCCAATATTATTTTAAATTATAAGGAAAAATTGGATTTAGAGGAAAAGTTATATTTTTTTTATTTTAGATAGACAAAGGGAGCCTCATATTAAGACAAACCGCTCCTCATTTGCCGCTGAATTCTGGGGTCAATGCGTGTTGAGTGGCGGTATTTAACGCCACACGACACCAGAGCGTACAAATGAAAAAATGAAATTTCTCGAGTATGAATTGAACCCACAACTTGTCGCGTTTAAGTCATTGTAAACTTTCTTTTATACATACGCTTGTATAAAAGAAAGTTTGTAATTATTTATGTATGTATGCAGAACAGCTGAACATAAATTTCGTTTGTTTTATTTAAGAAAACAATGTATCCAAAGCTTGTAAATAAAACTAGAACCAGCGACAATTACACAGAAAGCTGTATAAGCTATGTTTGCAACAGTAATTACAAAACAGTAGTTAGGTACTTTAATGTTATAATTAAGACTATAACGCCACCGCGAACGGGCAACATGTTTCTAGGTTAAAATTGGTCTCTTAACCGGTTAAAAGGCTTTCCTAGTGTCCACATTTCGAGAAAACAGACACTTATGTCTAGAAGTTGCTTCTCTCTTATTTTTATGCTTAATATAATTAAAGTAATAATATTATTATGTGAGAAAATTGTACTACCGTGTGAGTATTTGACTGAACAATAAAATTAGGAGTTAAAATTCCACCTACAGAGCATGCTATATATGTATGTATAAAAAGTAAATTTCTATTAGGTTGGAAAAACTATTTTTCGTCTACAATTATGTGAGAAATATAAATACGATGGCGCTCCGTCCTCTCTAATTATCCCGCTAGGGATAAAGCGTGATAGCTTCACGCTAGTTAAGTTAAATTTAAAATTAAAATATACTTCAATAGGAAGTAGTAATAGTATCTATATATAGTACTAGCGGACCCGGACGCGGCTTCGCCCGCTTAAACTTTACGAATGCTTATAGATATATTTAGGAAATTGTTTGTGAAAATATGTAACTAATTTAAATAAAAAAAATATAAGTAAACGTAACCATAGTAAAATATTAATAAAAAAACTAAACAAAACCACCTACATTATTAATAATTTTAACTCTTTCTGTCTTTATATTTCCCCGAGCTAATATCCAGAATAACTGAACTAATTTTTATTGGA